>BPLR01015712.1:0-203952 GCA_021605095.1 Caerostris extrusa | reverse complement strand
ATTACGTATTGCTCATAGAACGTACGAGGAAAGTTCCTCCAAAACAAGTATAACTCTGCTATTAGTAATAACATTTCTATAGAAATGCCTGGTGTCCTATAAAAACATGATTTCTTTTTTTCTATCTTTGGTAGTAGTTGAATAGTATGTTTCTACTTTAGCTGTTTTTAATTCATTAACAAACAAAGTTCTTGATGTTTGACAAACATAAATGTTAGTTGATTTTGTTGCTTCTGATTGAAATGTTTTATATATATATATATATATATATATATATTTTTCAATTTAATCCTTGGTAAAGAAAAATATTTAGAGGAATAATTATTCTATCGCCAATTCTTCCTTTGCATTTAAACTGAATCTTTGTTTGAAACCTCATTTTATTTGCATGACAACGAAATATTTTTCCATCAAGTAATTTCACCTTGTGTAAGCAAGGATGAATTATTTACATAGCTTCCTATACCAACATCTGGCGTACGGTTAATTATTAGAACCAGGCATCAGTAAAGTCAAACCAAGCATCGCCACCCGCCCAAACGTTTGCATCTTTCAACAATTAAAAATATTTTGCATAATTTTCTTGTTTCTTTTGTGCAAATAAGGAAAAACTTGTTGTGTGGTTCAATACACTTGCTTAAGCTGTAGGTAATTATCCTCAAGTACTCTAATTAGCCCCTTTTGTGTGAAAAACCCTGTAGAGAGACAAACCAAACCTATTTTTCTATGATAATAGTGACTAAGGCACCAGCTTCATAATAATGGAAATTGTATACTGCATAATTGGCTTACTCCAAATCATATGACTTGTTTTTGAGAGTTGAAAAGTTGCCCAACTTAAAGAGAGTTCCGTCTCAGGAGTCGTGCGCCGAGGCCAGTGAATGTGAGTTAACACTTCCAAGCCTTGATGTGGAGCCATAAAGGCAATAGAAAAACCCCAGCCCTCTTTGGTTTCTTCCGTAGCATATTAGTTGTTAAGCAGATGCATTCTCACCTACATTCTAATTTCAACAAAATATTCAGAGTGAAAATTTTTAATGATTCAGCTGGAAACATTGCGTAATGTTTTCTTTTTTTCTTAATAGTATTGGGTAATTCTTCAGAGGAAGTTTTACAATTGTGAATTACTGAGTTCCAGAAATTTCATAACTTTTGGTTATCAAGACTAAATTGCAGTTTTCCACGTTGACATCTAGGGAGCATTTTCTTATTCGATTTTGAGTTTCCAGGCTGTCATAAATTTAATTTACGTTTTCGTAAGTGCTTTTGCAATGATATTATTTCTCAGCTTGACATAAATTTGTTTTAAAAATTAAATTTCTAGCCAATAAATTATAGCAAGTGGAAAAAATATTGTTTGTCTTCAGAGTATGTTATGCAATCAACCAGCAAAAAAATTGATGCTTTTTTTTTTTAACTTAATAGATACTTTTAACTTAATCGATGATTTTTTAAACTTCATTAAACCAATATAAAAATACATTAGGTGATTAAATCAAAAACATTATAGGTTTTTCAACAATAAAAAAACATAAGTTTTGAACGGAATAATAGAAATTCATTTATTTTTATCATAAATAGGATGCAGGTACAAACAAGATACATACAAAACAAAATTGTCATATTTTGAACACTTTTATTGAATGCATTTAAACATTTGTTCTTTTGAAGTGCAATATGGAGTGATACATTGAGTTTGTGCTGTCTATTTGAAGAAAACACTAATGATACATATATACTTTCAGAAGCATTCTATTGGATGCTAGTATGAATAATTCTTTGATTTTACAACAAATAAAGCTGAGCAATATTTCAAAGACCATAAAAAATAGCAGTCCAAACAGTAGCAGATTAAAAGTTACCAAGTGAGTGATTTGACAGTCATACAATTTATATCAATTAAGCAATCAATTTAACATTCTTGTCCATAAAGATAATTTTTGTTTGAAATAAGATTCTAGCTATACAAAGCTGTATTAATTTTATAATATTTATTACATCACACACACAGTTTTATATATATACAGGTACAGTATAGATAATACCTGTTATAATGTTTGACTTAACTTTTATGGAAAATACAACCCTATATGCACTTTTTTCTTTCATTATAATTTCAAATATTTTATAACAAAATTTGTATTATATTTTAATTTAGGCATATGATTTTTAATTTATGTTTCTTTGTCTTACAAAAATATTAACTTTTTTTATAATTATGTATTACTCACGCACACATTTATAGATAAAAAATTTAAAAGTAATAATATTGAAGTATTTGAAAATATTTCACTTTTGAGAACTTAATTTCAAAAATTCACTATTTAGAAGAACATATATATATATATTTTCATTCCAGTATTTTGTTTATGGAGTTAAAGCTAAAAATGTTATTTAATAAATATCATGATTTTTAAGTAATTATTATTTAAAAATGTTAATTTAAAAAAAAAAAAAATTTTATTATAATTCACACATTTTTCTGATTTTTAAAAATATTTTTGGTATATTTAACTTGAAAGCTATTAATACAAAGAAAGTACATTAATAAAAAATGGTTAACAACATTATGAAAATTGAATTTTATAATAAAATTGATTAATTAATAATGATATGAATAGTATGAGAATGCCAAATATATATGTTTGGTATATTTCAGGTTTTAAAGTGATTTATTATGAAAGAATGATATAAAAGCTGAATAAACATTCATTGAAAGCAGATTACAATATATGTAATGCAATTAATAATCATGGTCAATATTTAAAAAAAAAAAAAAATTTTTTGATTTGATAAAATAATGCAGTGACATTACTTAGAAATAAATTAAATGATTTAAAAAAAAATTCAATCTAAAATTTTTTAAATATAATTAATATTTAAAAAAATTAAGCAAGTTCAATAAGAAAACATTTCAATACTATAAAGTAAACATACAAGTATATTTGAATCATTTAATAAGAACATGTTAAAGCCAACTTCGCCAAAGAGATTATTATTATAAGTACAACTGCATAAAAAAAAAATTTACTAACTTATATAAAAAAAAAAGTTTCCCCAAATTTAATTGCACCTCTAAAAACATATTGCATTTCTTTTAATACCATGATTTAAGAAAATATAGTTTTATATTTGCTCTGCATATAGTAAATCTATTACAAATAACAATTTATTACATTTAAACCAGAAAAGGACTGGTTTGAAATAAATATCATACCCACAATATTTTTTACAGACACAAAAAAGAAATATTTCTATATACAAAAGTGTAAATCACAGGTGACAAGACTAGGATATGTTGGGAATAATTATTGCAGAATGTCAAACATCAATAACAATTATTGTGGTTAAATGGGTTAAAGCTTAAGAATTATATACAGTAAAACCCCATTTTTACATTTCCACAATTGTTAACATTTTTCCCAACCAAAATTTTCAGCAAGTTCCTCTTAAGACCTATCTCCTCTATTGCCTATTATTCAATATATTGCTTTATTGTCATTCAATATATTGCATGTTGGCCTTAACTTTTATGATTTACATTCTTTTTTAGGATGACAAAAATAACATTGAATAAAGTTTTTCTCCTGTTAAATTTATCTAACATAGGGATGAAATAAATGAGAAGAAATGAAAAATAAAATTTTTTAAAATAAATAAAACAACGCAATTGTAAATTCCTTATTTTCAGTTAAGAGATTTTTATAATTTAGTATGTCAAATCATATAAGCATTCAATCAGTTTTTTAAGCCTTTTATTTTTTAATTTATTGCTTATAACACTTTTTTCTTTAGTTCAATGAAGTCTAAAAAAGGGGTTTGCCTGTTATAAGGGCACCAGAATAAGTTACTTAACAAACACATTGATTTATAAATTGATCATATATATTTTAACATTTCATACTCTATTTCTCAACATACTAATTTCTTAACAATATATTTTATAAAAATTCATATTAATTTTCAGTTCAAAAATTTAAAATACTTACAAATGAAAAAAAAAAAATAAAAAAATATTAATAGCATAACTTCGTACAAAAATGTTCTGACCTCATTAAAGTATTGTATAAAGGTATTTTTGATCATTTTTAACCCTGCTGAAATAAAATAACATAACTAATAATACATTTAAAAAAGATTAAAATTTATTATTACAGAATTATATATTCTTTTAAATTTTTATATGAAACAACATGCAATCCAATATTTTGATTTTTAATTAATTAACATTTGGTACAATAAATAGTACAATTACATTACATGAATACTTATATTTCAACATTAATTAAATAAATTCCACTATATTAGCATACTTTAACAATATATTAAAAATATTTCTCCCAGTCGTAGGTATCTAATGTAAAATTTACCTTTATTTTTGTTAAATTTTTTTCTTGATTTTTAAGAAATAATAATTAATCAAATTGTAAATTTGTTATACTAATTTTAACATAATTAAAATATTTTATCTTTTCTATTTTTATGTTATGTATATAAAAATATTATATATATAAATTAAAATAATCTTCAAAAGCAATAATTAAAAAAGCAAGACATTTTCATATCTTAGAATTTAAAAAATCATATGAAGAGTAACATTTTGAGATTCAAAACAAATTAACAATCCCTTCTCAAAATATTTGACTAGAGAATATAACACATTTCACTAATAAATTAAAGAAAAATTTACAAAAGATGAAATAAAAAATATTTTTGCAAAAAAATAAATATATTAAATATTGAAGATGAAAAAGAAAATTCATTTTAAATGAATTGCATATCCATAAAATTTAAATGAATTGCATATCCAGGCAACAATACTGAATCCATTCTACTATATTGTATACATATTTGTTTTATTTTATTTTTTTTGTCAAAAACTGTCAAAAAAGTGAAAAATTTTGTTATCTCACTATTATTAAGATCACAGATCCATCTTGGTATTGTTAAAAACATGCATTATTTTAGACATTAATTAAGATAAGATTTTCATATTTAAAGAAAAGTATGTGAAACAGAATTGAAAATATTTTTGAATTATCAGTATTGAAACTCGAATGACAGAAAAGGTAATAAAAGAATAAATATATATTAATAAACACAAATTGCATAAAAAAATATTATGAATAAATTTCCAGATCATTAATATGTTTCTTTTTTTTAACATGTTATTTTCCTACAAAAAAGAAATATTACATAAAAAAACATGATACAATAATGAAATTACCTTCCACACATAATTTCATTAAACTTCTCATCATTTTAACAAATGGAAAATATTTCAATAAATCATATAATTTTTCACATTATAAATAGGCAATTTTAACAACATTAATTGGAATGAAGAACCATAACTTAATTTACTTAATGTTATATTCATAAAGAGTAGCAGTAAATCATCGGTTATAGTAGAATTAAATCGGCTACTAACGTAAAATAAAATAATTTTATTATTTAAGACAATGGAAGAAAATTTTCACTATACTAAAATGACTAGACAGAGATAATACTTTAAAAAAGATCCACAAAAGTCACTCATATCAAGAGTAAAAAAAGTTAATTTCCAATTTAAATATACCCAAATAAGAATTTACAATAAAAACAAAAAAACAAAAATACAGGATCAGAAACAATTTTAAATTAGAAATGGATTTTTTAAGCAAATTTTAATTTTATGCATATCCTAAAATTACATTTTAAAAATATTTTCTTCATTACAACATTATTATTATACATTTATTCAAAAATAATAAAAAAATCAATTCACATCACTTATCCTTTAGTTCTGATAAGGGACCAGTTATTACTGCTTAATAATATGACAATATTTTTGTAGATTTTTTTTTGTTTTTAATCAGCTTCATCAAAATTAAAAGGAATAACGCAACAATATTATTCTTAATACCCATATAATTAGAAAATTTTGATATCTTCGATAAGCCTTTTGTAAATTATATATTAATTTTTCGAATATAAAAAGTTTTTAAATATTTAACAGCACTTATAAATAAGAAAAAAAATTTTAGAAAAATATAAAAACACAAGAAACAAATCAAATGAGAATGTGCGTTACATTATATAGAAAAGTAATACACTATAAAAATATCTCTTTAGATTAAAAGAAAATTGCATGTATATTTATAAAAATGCTATTATAATTATTTATAGAGATTTACATTGAGATTCAATATTAACATTTAAAATAAAAACTTACAGTAAAATAAAACTTATTGTGTGAGAATATACATGGAATTTAAATTTGAAATTATGCAATAATTTTTCTAGCTTTTTTTTAATATACAATTATTTATTTAATTTTTAAAAAAATAATATGAATTTACAAAGGAGCAACTGCTATTTAGTTAAAAGCTTTAGATGAAAAAACTCTAGACAAAAAAATTTGACTTTTATTATATTATGCAAATAATTTATGTTTGATCTTACTTTTTAAATTTCTATTATACATTTTTGTTAGAATTAATAACCATTTTTATATTTATAAAACATATATATACATTAATATTAATAACTAATAAAATGTATATTTTTAATTTAAAAAGCAGATTTAGCATCTTAACATATATACCAACATCAGAAAATGAATAAAAACATAATTTTATATATATATAGAAAATTTTATCCAACAAATTCTTCAGAAATTTTTTAAACAAAAATTCTGGAAAACATTTTTATAAAAAATGCATATTTCATAGCAATGTAAAAGAATAATACTATGTTAAATGAAAATTAAAAATGGTTTTGACATAAATAATACTCTATAAGAATTAAATTAACACAAACATTTTAATACAGACTTGTATTATAAATGGTAATACAATCAGATTCTTAAAAGAAAATTTAGGATAAATATGATTTATTTTTTGAATTTAATGTTAACTTTTGATTTAACTGAAAAGCAAATTAGAAAAATAAATGCTTAAAGAAAATATTCATCACAGTTCAAAATGAAAATGGAATGTAAATTTCTTTGAAGTAAACAATGAAATAATATAAGAAAATAATGGAATGTTTATTACACACAAGACATCTGCAAAGAGAAATAATGAGTGCTTCAATATGTGTAGTCAAGCAAAAAATTACACACTGTTACAGTTTCATTTGACTCCCACATTTTCATAAACATATCGATAAGCTCATTTCTTTCACACCAAAACAAAAAGCTAGGAATTGTGACTCAATAACTACTTATTGGAGGAATATATTTCAAGACATTGCTCTTTAAAACAAAAACTGATTCCAAATTGATCATACCTGTTATAAACATCAATATGTATGTTTAATGAAACAACAAACACTAAGGAATTGATTAAACAGTTAAATAGCTGCCACAAACAGGTGAACACAGTTGGTATTTTACACCACAATTTCCTGCGTGAGAGATCATAGTGATGTCATGGGCACATCCTAAAAATAATAAATATAAAAACCTTAAAAAAAATTATATTTATCTGAACTTGATGGATTAATTGGATAAAAGAAATATACTTAATTCTCTTTTCCCAGTAATTTCGATATTTTGTAATCATATAGTTACTTAGGTATAGTTAGGGTAAGTAATACTCTAAACATAGAGTATATTTCTGTATAAAATATAACTGTATAATAGTAGGTAATTATGAAGGTATATTTCTTATTTTTCCTCCCCACAGTAGATATAATTTTCAGAAAATCTTGAATTTTATAAAAAATAAATTCTAATACATGACTGAAGTTTACCATGATAAAGTGTTTTTTTTTAATTACATAAGAAGGACTGGGTCATATTTACCATTTCCCTGTGAGCAGCCTAATACAAACTAGCCTGTAGAAGGCATGTTATGTGGGCTGTACCGACAAACGTTGTTACTCATTTAGCACTACCCGGGGGCACATGTAATTTGAAAATATGCTATAGACGTGAGTAACACTACCACCACAATGCTCCTATCATATTAGATTGGGATCTACAATTTAAAGTGGATTCGAACCACTACAAACATCCATGGCACCGCCAGGGCTTGAACTTAAAACCTGTGGCACCTAGTGCTAATCACTTGGCCTTTAGGCCCTGCATGATCAAGAATGAGCTGAACAGTTGTATGAAATTAAATTTGAAAATCTCAATCATAATTTTTAAGCCCCTCCTCCCCTAAAAGCTTTTTAATCTAGATTATCATTGTTAAAATTCATACAAAAAAAAAAAAAAATTAGATTTGTTAAATTTGTTTCATAAGTCAATAAACAGAATCATATTTATATTAATGGCATGGTATTAATTTTTAATGGTATTTATTGATGGTATAGTATTAATACAGCATTAAAGAAAAGACATTTTTTTAATCAAACAAGGATTCCCTTCTATCACTTATTTCTCTTTATCAAAGAATTATTAAATTTAAATCTGTGTAATAAAAACTTTGTTATAGTAATAACGCTAAATAGTTTTAGAAATATTCTTTTTATCAATTAAACAAAAAAAAAAAAAAATTCTGAATCACCAGTTTTTTTTTATCTTTCTAAATCTTTAAAAACTCTTTAATGGATTATTACAAAGTCATTACTGGAAAGTAATATATTTTATTTTAAATCAATAATTATTAGTTAGTTCTAAAGAAATTAAGTAGAAAAAGGAACAAAAGTTTTGAAAAATAAAATCCAATCCAATCATTTAAAAATTATATATAGATACAAAAATTTTAACAGCAACATTCAGATATCAGAAGGCTGTGAAAACTGAGCTAAAAAATTCTGCTTAGTATTGTAGATTGTAAAATACTGACAAATAATTCTGTTAAAAATTTTTTAACAATAAAAAGATGCTGTTTATAATATGTTTTAGATATTATAGCAGTTAAAAATAAATTCATTTTAGAATTTTTTAATTTCCAATGCAGAATTATAAATGAAAATGTAATTACAAGTCTACTAGATTTATACTTAAATCATATTAATTTTAATATCAATAAACTGCATCAAATAAAATTGAATAAATTATGATTATTTTATCATATTTGTAGTGCAACCATGTATTGTGTGAAATAGTAAACATCCTGTTAAAAGCACAAAATTGATTACTCGCTAGGGAGTATAAGTCAGATATATGCAGCAAAAATCTATTTTAAAAGTATAATATTTAGTGTAGAATTTTTTTAATTTATTTTCTTTAATATTGTGTAATCCAAAATTTTAATTATTTAAAATTAAAAATTCTTTTTATTGCAATTAAAACTCTTCCTAAATGACATTCCTTCTCTTATGATATTTTTTTAAACCCATCCGACGTGTCTGTATGTTAATTTTCCACATGATAGGTGGTCGGACTATACATTTTTTTTATCTAAGCAAAAACTAAGAAATATAATATTAAATTAAAAAACAATCACCTTTTCTAACTTGTTGGGATTGAACTCAACATGTCTTATTCTCTCAATCTCAGACTTCTCATCTAAAACCTTCATATTGACTTCATTCAAGGTGGTGACTTCTTCAGAAGATTCTGAAAAAAGAAAAACAGTGCCAACAAGCTTTGTTGGCTTCGCAACAGGAAGTTTTCCAGGCTCTACTGCAACTCCTGGACTAACTCCCTCTACACCAGGATTGTGAGCAGAGCCTCCTGATCCATAACCACTTTCTGGGCTGCTTTCTGGACATTTAAGGGTATCTCTGATAGCAGCTAGAGGAGCTGATTGCTTTTCTTCCTCTGATCTAAAGTTTAAATAATGCAAAATTTTCACATATTATTTTGTTATAAGCAACATGATAATATATTAAAATAATATTTGTTACACATTATCCCAATAATAAGTTTTGAAGGCAAAGGGAAATCCCAGTATAATAAAAGAAGTAATGAAGGGTCTTTAACAAAGAACATTTATTTAATATTTTCATTTGTGTATGTTCTGAAAAAGAGTTGAGCTGACTTCTGAAAAGAGTTTTAAAAATTCATTAGTCTTAAATTTATTTTGTTGGTGTGCTTTTGAATATAATTGAAGAATAGTATTCCTTTTCTATTTTTTATATATTTGCATGAATCAAAAACATTCAGTTTTATAATTAAACATTTTATAACAGAATATTAATATTTATGTCAGAATACTAATATAATATCAGTCAACAACATAAGTCAGAAATAAAAAAAAGGCATCTCATGTTGTTTTGGATTGTTTAGAAAAGTTCAATGATAATTAATAATGATGATAAAAACATTATGTAACATTAATCTACAACAATTTTGATTAAGGAATTAAATAAATATCCTTTATATATAAAAAGGCATGACATTTTCATTTTATAATGTTTGGAATATCCTCCTGCTTTTGTACTATTTCATTATTCCTTGAATAATAGATTTGTAACTAAACCATATTAATTTAAAGTGCTTTTAAAAAGCTGGTCTGCATTTTAATCTTAAGATCTGATAAGCTGATCTTAATTTAATGCATATAATCACATTTGTATTTTAACTTAGAACTTATATAATTTTCTTCTATTTAATAAAACCAATTAATTTGCTTCCTTTATTCTATAGTTTTGCTTAAGTATAAAAAAAATCATTGTTTATTATTTTATATGATTTTCTAACTACAAAATGTAAACAAGTATTTTTAAAGAGATTATTCTATACATCTTGAATAATATTAAGTAGTCAATTACAGAGTGACAATGATAAAACAGCTCTATCAACAGACACTGTTGATATATACAATATAACATTTATTAATTATTAATGACTTAACATATGCCATTTTACCACAGTTTCTGTGATAAAAAATTTCGATATTTTTGTAGTAATATAATATTTAGTCTTTCGAAAATTTTCTAACAGAAATAACAAAATCATCTTTCAAATTGTGATAATTAGTTTCTAACTAATATGCAAAAAAGACAGAAAATTTTTAATTAACAAAGTTCTGACAACAAATTAAAATAACTAGCAGAAAAATATCTTTACTTATCTATATCCAATTAAATAAACAAAAAAGTGTTAGTTATGATTAAAAGCATTATTTTAATCAAATATATAATAATTAATACGAGTGTAATTCATAATTTTAAATAGCAATAAATAAATAAATATAAAAAGTTACACATTTTAAAAGACAAATAACACTTAATACCTTAGAAAATAAGATTTCTGTACCTTTGTGTTAGGCCTTGATTTGCTCCAATTCATTGAGCTGGATGCTGATCCATATCCACTTTCAATGCTTCCATCGGGTCTTCTTCTCAATTTGCAAGCCCCTTTGTTTCTGGTAGGACTCATAGCCCTTGTTGGAGGTAAATCACTAGGTGATCGGATATGAGAAGCCAGCAAGAGTGCCTCATCTACTATAATGGTGGCAGCATTTTCCGCAAACAAAGTGACTTTATTTTTCAGTTCTAGAAATATTTAAGATTAATAACGAGGTTACTCTATATCATTTGTTCACTTCCTATATTATATATATATAGTCTTATGCTTTTTTATTTGTTATATGGCAAACAATTATTTTTTTGAATAGCTTATAACTAGTATGTAAATTTACAAATCAATTTATTTTAGAAAAAGTTTATATGATAAATAAGTAAAATATTTCCTCATAATGACTGAGCTATGTGTTTGTGTACAGGTGGTTTTCAAGCTGCGAAGAGAATATTTGTAGAAAAAGGAGCAATATGATTTACACAAAAATTAAATCACCTTATGCAAAAGAAAACAACATATGTTTTATGAAAATTTTAATTACTATGAATTTCAAAATTACTAGTATTTGTTTTTTGACTGGTAAAGAATTCTTTATTTCTCATTTAAAAGAATTAATACATCAATTCCTTTCATCACAATGCATATAATGTGATATTTTTAATTTGAAAACTTTAAATCACAAATGAAAATCCAAATATATCTTAATCATATAAGAAGAATTTTTTTGTTATACATAGATGCAAAAAAGAACAGCTGTCAATATTATTGATAACCAATGAGATAAAAATGCTATAATTTACACTGTAAGAAAGTAAATTATCATTCATTACACTTAATTTCAATTGATTTATTGTAACTAATAACAATATTTTTAACACATTAATTCTAAGTTTGTTTTTTCTAAAAACTATATTATTTATATTTTACCAATATAAAACATCAAAGCTACTATGACATTTAGTGATGAAAATGTTAAGGGATGAAACAAAATTTGGTATGGTAAGAAGTTTGAGCACCACTGATCTATACTATTCTAAAAGATGAAAAAAATAAGAATTTTTGTCAATTTCGGTTTGATTTCACCAACAAAGAAATAGGTGAAAGTTAAAGCATAAATAAATATAAATAGGGTTTTTGAATGCTAACCTCTCACTGGGAAAGGGCTATGGCAATTTGCATACAATGACTGAGAGGTTGGCAAGCATATGGGTTCCATGGGGGATAGAAATGGAGGAAGGTAAAGGAAAAGGTAAGGATGATGATTCCTTTGCCTTCCGCCTCTTCATGAATAAGGGTTCCTTCTCAGTTTTTTTCAACTTCTCTTTCAAATAAGCAACTTCATGCTGTAACAAAAGAAGAAAAAAGTTGAGTCTTAAAAATTAAGTTGCTTTAAAAAGTGGGAATTACAGATCAAACAAATGTAAAGTTTCACAAAACACAAAGGTGAAATGATGAAATAGAATGGTTTATTGATGTAATATAAGATCCACCACAACATTATTTGAATGAAATTTATACGTGATCAATTTTTAAAACATAAGAATGATATTAAATACAAATTAAAATTTTGTTAACTTAGTCATAAAAACATAATTCAAGAATTATAGGAAATAAAACTTTTTTTTTTTTTTTTTTTTTTTTTTTTTGCATATTTCATATGTAAAATTAAGCAGATCATATAATATAACAACATCAAATTGATTTTTAATTTTACCAGGTAGCAACAGAATTTAAGCATAAAGAAAATTGAAAAAAAAAAATAATAATAATGATAATAATAAATAAATAAATAAAAATAAAATAAATTCCAAAGTTTAAAAAGTCTGAATCAGATGAATTAAAAAAGATATTTTAACAAGAGATTTCAACAAAATTAAAGGTTTAGTTTTGGGAATATTTTTTCTAGATTTATATAAAAAGTGATAATGAGTTATGAAAAGTAAATAAAATAGAATTATTATTACCTCTAAATCCTCAACTTTTAAAATGAGAAGATCTACTTTATGATCAGATTGTATTTTTCTTCTGATAAATGCCAAGAGTGTTTGACAACTTTTCTTTTGAGGAGGTAATGATACCTATAGAAATAAATAACAGTTTCAAAATGAAATCATAATACATACAACATTTATCACATAAAATGTAAAACCTCCAAAAATATTGTTGCATTCAAGAAAACTTTTATAAAAATTAAACTTATTTTTGTTTGTTCTTTTTAAAAATTTAAATATTTTAACAGCAAAATTTTTAAATATTATAATATAAAAATTAATAAGAGCAAATCAAACAGATACATTAATTGAAAAACTCACTTTGGATAATTGTATGGATACGCCATAGCCGTAAGAGAATAATTAATACAGCAGATTCCTTCCCAATACCAACCTTAGATGGGGCAATGAAAAATGCGACATCAAGCCCAAAGGCTACAAGTACCACAATAGCATCAAAAAACCTAAAGAAGAAATGTTTTTATAATAAAATATACCTGAAACAAAATAATGAAATTCATAGTAGAAGAATATTGATTCATCATTATTTTCTCACATTCATCACTTTAATTTATTGGTCAGGTCAAGCACAATTACAACTTTAATGGTGTAAATAAAGCCTGCTTAGATTGTTCACCTAAAGGATATTTTCCCATATCAATCATTAAAAAATTTGCAGACATTGAAAAAAAAAAAGTAGTTTAGTACAGCAATTATCAATTTGGAAACTTATTCAAATAGATTTTACCAGATAGTCTGGCAAAAATTATTCTAAATGTGATCTTCCTAAGTACTTTGGTAGTTTCTTCTGTAGTCATTGTCTTCAGAAGGAAAGATATTTGATTGTGACAATATGTATAAGCATCTAGCATAGATAGTCATTCTGCTTGATGTGAACTTTTTGATGTTTCGTTCATATGACATGCAAATACACAATTGTTAAAAAAAAAAAAAATAGAGAGGATATGATTACTACAATTTAAAGAAAAAAAAAGAGAGATGATTTTCTTGATGTTTCAATTGACCAAGTGCTCCAAGCATCTTAAAATGAGAAATTTTTATTTCTGTTAATTATGTTGTAAATGACACAAATTTGTTTGCTTTTGAAAAATTTAAAATGTTGAAACTGAGATTAATTAATATTTTGAATAAATGAATACATATGATCATCTTAGATTTAACTTACTGTTACAGCTTGGTCTGTAAAAATTTTCATATGTAATTATACACATATTTTGTTGCATGTATTTATAAACAGTATCGATATGCACATAATAAGATAATAATGAAAGAAATTCTATGATGATTTGCATGCATCATTTCATTCCAACGTGGCACTAAAGCACAATGAATTAGCTCTACTGTAATATATAAACATGTGATTTTTAAATATATAATTGAATAATCAAACAATTTATACAAAAATCTATACATAGAAAATGAGATTTATATTTTTTATCTTTTCAGCTGTTCATTTAGAAATTTAATTATTTTGTATAAATCTGTTATAATTATCTTTTGATTAATCAAAATTTACACAAATTTTTAATAACTGCAATTTCCTGTTTATAATGCTTAGATTATGTTTGGAGTTTCTTTATTTGTATTAACAGGTACATACAATCTTTATAGGCATTTTTTTTTTTCTTTTTTTTACAACCAGTGATAAAAATTAATTCTTAAAAAGTCAAGCTTAAGAAATCTTCTATTGAATTTAACTAATTGCAGTATGAAGAAATAAATAAACTACAATGTAATGATCTAATATAATTTGTAAACAATAGGATTTAGGCATTAGCTTGAAGTAAAGGTTACAAAAAAATGTGTTTATATATATGTATACATAATAAACCAACATATCTGAGAAATAAAAAAGGACCATGATGAAATAAAAGACATAAAAAAAAAACTTTCCGAGAGGCCTGGTCATAAATTAACAATTTCAATTTCCCCCATTGAGGGGAAATTTAACAATTTAAAGAAAGCTGTTAGAATTTCAAAGTTTAAAGCTGTTTAGAATTTCAAAGTTTTAAAAAATATTACAAAATCTGACAGAGATTATTT
Source organism: Caerostris extrusa (assembly GCA_021605095.1). Lineage (NCBI taxonomy): Eukaryota > Metazoa > Arthropoda > Arachnida > Araneae > Araneidae > Caerostris > Caerostris extrusa. Next base: position 188,712 of record BPLR01015712.1, on the reverse strand, counting down.
CATTTTACTTGGTTGTATTTTTATAGAATTTCAGTAAATACTTCCTTTTTGTTCATATTTTGTTTTTACCATAATATATATATATATATATATATATATATATATATATATATATCTTTTTCTGTTTTTTACCATCTTCAACGAATAGTATGCTATTTTTTATTTTTTATAACATCAAAAATGCAAAAGTTAAAATTTTTTTTGTATTAGTTTACAATTGTAAGATTCAAACCTATACTAGATAATAGTTCCTAATGCTATATACAATAGTATACAATGTAATAGTCAAATTAGATTCATCCATATGAAAAATTTATCATCTTTATTAATACATAATATGTCAAAGTGACAAAGTAAATTTTATGAATAAATAATACACCAAAGAAAGAAAAAATTACTGAACAGGTAAAAATTATCTGTGGATTTTAGCAATTTTTTTTTAAATCTTAAATTTGTGGATATTGATTTTATGCAAGAAATAAAAAACTTTTTATTAAGTAAAAACTGTCAATTTACACAGCATAGTTATAGCAAAACAAAATGAAATAAATTTCTTTATTTGTTGAAATTTCTTTCATTTAAAAACAAATATCTTCATTAAAAATAGTTGAACATCATACAAAACTACAGTAGTATTTAAAAATTCAGATAAGAATAAAATCTTACTTCAATGCCTTGAACAATAAATCTTGCTTTTTCCAGTAACAATTCTCAGTATTACCTTTAAAATAAAGAAGCATTTTAGTAACAAACTTATTAATTTAAAAAAAAAAATATAAAAATTCAATATCTTTTCAAGTCTGCTCAAAATTACTTTTTCTTTTGTAATGAAATTTCAACTAAACTAACATTAAACAAAAGACTTTCCTTTAAAAATTAGAACATTGTATGAACGTATAGCGAATGCAAATACACTATTCTGATAGGAAATGACTTTCTTCAGGTGTTTGCTACCTTATATAATCCGACCACCAAGCATATGGAAGATTAGTGAGTGACTGAATTGAATGGATTAAAAAAAAAGAGCAGCATCAAAGGGGAATGAATGTCATTTAAAGTATTTTAATTTTTAATCATTAAAATTTTAGATAACATGATATTAGAACAAAAACTAGATGAAAATTCTACACTAAACTGTTGTATTTTTTTCTTTCAAAAACAACTTTGCATGACATATATCTGGCAGACACCCTAACTCATAGATTTCTGTCATTAAAATGGATGTTTATTATTCTATGCAATCCATGGTTAGACTATACATATTTTTTTCTTAATAAATGTTTGTTGGAAATTGTAAAATTTGGCTGAAAGAAGTTTTATATGGGTTTTTTTTTTTTTTTTTTTTGCATATACGGTTTTATTATTACATCCAAAAATTACTTTTCTAACTACTTTTATATTCATAACAACAAAAAAAAGGAGGAAGTATATAGTAAAATGTTTTGTATTATTATAATAGCTTAACTTCAGATTGCTCCATAAGTATAAAATCAAGTTCAAGAATAGTTTGTATTTTCCTCTTGAAACAAATCCAAATTTCAATTTGCAAATTAGATTTATAAAAATTATTTTCTGTAATAAATATAGTTGTTTAATAATATATTTAAATTTCTTTTGAATAAATTATTACATTTTTTTATAGGACAGATATAAGCATAAAAAAATTCTTCAAACAAATACAAGAAAACTGTAAATCCTCATTTTCAACATCAACATAATGAAATACACCTCCGATGTAATTTGCTTTTTTTTTGATAGATGTTATTTATCATGTGTATTTCTGTAATTTTTCCTGATAAAAATTATTTCACCATAATTAAGGAATTTTCAGAAACAATGACAATCTCCTGAAATGTGTACTATATACTACTTATAACCAAATTAAATGTATCTTCTTTAAAATAGTAATATGTTTAAATGCAGTTTTAATTCTTTAAATTGTATAATAATTTTTATGTACATAAAACAGAATGGAATAATAAAAACTAGTTATATCAAAAATATTATTTTACACCATTTGTATAACACAATGAAAAGAAATGAAATAGAAAACAAAAATTAAAACAGATAAAATGTCCTAATTGTGTGGCCCGACATAGTGTTTTATTGACGTCTTAGTTTATTAAAAGTTCCTTAAAATAAAAATTAACAATTGAATAGTTTACTTGTTATGATAATTTAAATCATTTAAAGATTGTTGAATTTACTTACTTCAATAATAAATATTGTTAAAAGTGCAATACTGCAAAAAGGAAAAAAGCTTCTTTAGCTTTTTTATCCTTGGGCTGACATTTTCACTAGGCAGTACAGTAGAATTTTGACTGCAATTAACATTTTTAGCCTTCCAATCGGGATCTAAAGAATAAAAAAAAAAAAATTATATTATAACAATCAAAACTCAAAAAAAATAGAATTTTAAAATAATTGTAAAAATTCAAATTAAAAATGTAGGCCAAATTAATGATAGATTCCATAAATAAAATTATATATAATGACTAAGAAATAAATAATTACATAAGAAAAGAGAGCAGTTAAATTATATAATGAAATATGATTTCATAAGATATCCACAACATGCACACATATATACAGGAAGATAACACTGAAGAGCATAATCTAAGGTCAAGCCAAGAAAGATTAAGAAAATACCAGTAGTTTTAATAAATAAAACAGAATGAAAAGAAGTCCTATATTAATATGCTAAAAAAAAAGCAATACATTCCAAAAATAACTAATTAAGAATTAAATCAGAGGCATATCACTTTTAATGCCCTGAGATCTATCTAGCTTTTTGATAAAACTGGATGCCATTCTTAATATAATTTATCTTTCATTTTATAAATGAAAAAAATTGATTCTCCAGTGCATTTCTAATTTGCCACATTTAAATAACTTTAGAATATATATGTTTTTGAAATACCTGTAATTATTAAAATTCATATATCTATATATAATTATTTCATTTTTAAACAAGATATAGAAAATTGTAATTATTATGTTTTTTGTTTGTTATATGGTAGCAAATATGATCTGGTTTAACCTGACTACAGAAAACACATTTGCATTTTTCTAAACACAAGAAAAAAATAAACATATTAAGAATAAACAAATATTTAAAAATAACTCTTTTTTTTTAAATTAAAGAAGTAAATTGTAAACATTATGATAATAATGAGCTAATTATCATTTCACTTCTATGTAGAAATTGGCAGATAAATATAAATCATACATTTAAAAAACAACCTCAATAATTATTTGTTTTTATTAATAATATTATTAATAAAAACAATAGATGCAAATCATCATGATACCAAAAGGAAATTATGAAAGTTGTGACATTTATTTCCTATTCATTATTTTTTTTAACAATAAAAAAAATGATTAATGGCATCTGGTGGCATAAAAATCTGGTTAGCATCATGAAATAAGGGTGTTATTAACTTAAAAAATAACTAATAAGCTTTTTTTAATAGGATTAATAAGATTTTTTTATACAACATATACAAAATAAATTCAAAGAAAACAAAACGACTTCCTAAGCATTTGATAATAAACTTTTAATAATATTTTTAAATTTTTACAAATAGATAAACTTAATTATATCTTGCTGTATATTTGCATGTCTCATATAGAAATAAAATGCAAGAAAAATATTTTTTTTAAATATTATTCAATTCCTTCAGATTTACTATGAAACTAAATATAGGCATAAATATATGAAAATTAATAAAAATTTGAATTTACCTTGCAAAAAATTTAAGTCAATTAACAATTCAGATAAAAACCACAACTCCTTCCGCAAAAACAAATATAACAATGACTACATTGCAGACACGACTGTTTAAAGCTGTCCATATTTTCTCACATAATCTGAAATTAATATTTTATGAAGAATAATAAAATGGTTACCTTAACCTGATAAAAATTGTACTATTAATATCAAAATTAAATAAGAATATAATAGAGTAGCATTTTTTAAAATGAAAATGTGATAAAAGTACACATGAATTAAATTTAAAAAAAAAAAATGATTTTATACAACTAAAAATTGTAATATAATTGAAAATTTCATGGTTTTTAAAAAAGTAAAATGGATAAAAATTAAACAGATATCTAGATTTACAGAATAAAAAAAAAAAAAAAAAAAGATATATATAGATATATATTTAAACAGATATATAGATTTAAAAAAAAAAGTAAATAGATAAATAATCAAAATAACAAAAGTTTAAAAAAATAATGTACACAGTACCTTGTGAAGAAGAAAATTAATAATTAAAAACTAATTACTGAGCATATTTTAAATTGAATTAATAAATCTATGTATACAAGTTTTCATATGATTAAATATTAAAATTTATAACTTTACAAAATATATTAATAATTTTAATAAATATATTTTTAAAAGTTATAAATTTAATAATTTTAATAAATAATTTAGACTAAACTTTACTTAAAAAGAAATTCTTAATAGAATAAATTTTTTAAAGTTTCCATATTCAAAATGAATACATTTTTAATTAATATGCACATTATTAAATTCGAATATTAATTGTATATTTACAATAAATTTTAAATGAATTAGTATATTTCTTATAATATTACAGCAACTTATAAGCAGCAACTTACAATTTACCCCAAAAAATACTTGCATAATCCAATAATGTATTTAAAGATTTTAAAACAAATAATAAAATATGATCTTATTGTTCTATAAAAAATAATTTATTTTGATTATAAAAAAAAAAAAAATCTGTTAAATTAATCTGATGAACTGTACAAACTAATTAAAATTTCAACAAGTTTTTAAACTAATTATTAAGATAAGTATATAATATTTTACAAAAGAAGAAATAAAGTCATTATAAAATATATAGCATTTTATAAACAAGAAAAATTACTTAGAAATGAATAAATTACTTAAAAATATCTAATACATATATAAAATTTATTTATAAGATAAATATTTCAATAACTGATAAAATAAATTCCATTGGATATGACTATTAATTTTCTTATAGATTATGTACCTTCCATTTTAAACAAATAATAACTTAATATACAATTTGAATTAAACAACTAATAAAACTTCAAGTCAAAATTTTTACATTTAAAGTAAATACAAAATTTTAATCTATACTTGTGAGTTTCATCCAATTCAGGTGTTGCTGTCCCCCCACTAAATCCCCAAATGACAGAATCAGTATTTCTCATGAGTTCTTCTTTGCTAAAACAGGAAACAAAATATAACATTTAAAATAAAAATTGAAAATAATTTTAATTAACAGTAAGAAAATAATAGAAAATATACACAAAACAAGATTAAATTCCAGAAACTTTCTCAATAAACATGATTAATTCTTTCCTACTAAAAAAATAATTCAGAATTTCTCAAGATTAAAGTTATGAAAACTACAGAATAAAATTCATTTAAAATAATTTTAATTTAAAATAACATATATTATATTCAAATAATAGCTACATTTTATATGAAAAGAGAAATTTATAGAGTTTATTTAAAAACAAAACATTTGTACCACAAAAAATATCTGAATTTTTGTGGGCAAATGTATATTACATTATCATGATTTAATACTATAATATAGTATTCCAATTTATTATTTTCTTTAAATTGATAATTGAAATTTATTTGTAATAATCATTAACACCAAAATAATTTGAAATGCTACAAATACAAAAGAAATATTATAAGGGAAAATTAAAAATAATGTTTATATAAAAAGAATTGATTATAAAATTATATATAACAATAATAAAATTATTACAATTTATTATTAATTTTTATATTATTTTGCTGAAATAGAATACATAACTTACATAAACAGAGAAAAGATACAACTATTAGAATGCTACTCCAAGACAACTATGTAAAAGGAAAAAAAAATCAACCCTTCTCCATCAGCAAATTCTATTGAACATTACAATATCAAATATTTTTCTCTAAGCGTGACATCCGTAGTAAAGGTACAGAATTTCAAAGCTTTTACATATACAATATTCAGACTATTTCCTTTCTTCCAATACACATTGTGGTACGAATTTCGCAGATTCTCTCATTCATTGATGCACAGCTGAATTGATCACTTTTTTTTTTTTTTAGTCCAGATTCGTAAGAAAGAAGAATGTAAATAAGTTAATAATAATTTCGGTTAGTACTGAAGAATTTAAAATTACCGGCAAGTAAAAAAATAAATAAAAAAATTCGGTAGAGTGACATTTGATTCAACACTTACCTCACGGAAGGTGCCATGTTTATTTGCGGACATCTGTGATGTTGCGAGATCAGGGTTGCTGTTCTGCAATCCATACGATACGGCGAATCCTCTTCACCTGGTTTTCGCCAATAAAGTAAATCGATGATTTGGTCGCCAACTTCAACAAGAAATGTGTGAATGAAAGCATCACGATATATATTTTGACAGACAGTTTGTAGGTTAAAAAGAATAAAATGAGGAATAAATACGAGATAAAACCCTTGTTTTTGTGATAATTTTATCACTCTACCATATATCTTTCATTATTTTATACATAGAAAAAACAATACGAAGAAATATTCACTGAATTTTTTGATTAAAGACAGTGATCATACTTTTTTTTTTTCCCACTCAGTTGCTCGAATTTCTCAAACCATTTACATAATTTTTATATATGATTAACGTTTGACAGTTAACGATAAAATAAGAATATCATTATGTATTTTTTATATAGAATTTTGACAAAATAGTTCTACATAATTGTTGATACCACAGTTATAAATTCCATATGGTAAATTAATCAAAACGTAGTCAATATATTTTTAAAGTACATGTAAAATAATTAAACAATAAATAAGTTTTGGTCAAAGACTTTTTAAAAAAATTCAAGAATGTTGTGAACTAAGCATTGTTTTCCCATTTGGAATTAGCAGCATTTAATATTTCTGATTTTGTGAAATATATCATATTAATTATGCTGCAAATTTTCCATTATTTTCAATATTAATAAAAATTTTCAATATTTCTGATTTTGTAAAATGTATCATATAATTATGCTGCAAATTTTCCATTATTTTCCAATATTAAAAAATTTTTCAATATTTTTGATTTTTGTAAAATGTATCATATAATTATGCTGCAAATTTTCCATTATTTTCCAATATTAATAAAAATTTATTATCATAACAATATTACTTAATAACGAAATGCAAAAAGTTTCTTGAAAAAAAAAAAAAATTGGTTAGAAGTTTTTTTTAACATTAAAAAACAGCAAGATTATATTTTGACAGATTTCCTTCCCCTCTCAATTTGCGTGTTACGCTGTGTTTGTATCCTTTTACGTTTGACCAAGTTTGATGGCGACTATTGTTAACCACTTTATTACAGAAATACCTCTTCAATACGTCAACGTTGTAATAAAAAGGACATCTGAACAATACGCTGAAGTTCACAGAAAGGTACAGGTAATGAATGCACAGTATTACATAACTTTAACTTTAGGTAAATTATTTATTAAAATTAATATATTAAACATTTTTGTTTCAAGAAATTAATTTTAAGAAGAGAAATATTATAAACATTATAAAGATACAGAAATATTAAAAACATTATAAATTCTACTATTGCCAGGATTAAATGAAAAATATTTTTAAAAATCAATTGTTTGTATTTATCTTGTTTGAAATGAAATATTAAACGAATTGTTAAAAGTAATATATTTTGTTTTCTCTAATGGAAATAAAAAAATCACCTAGTTCATTTTGTAATTCTATTACAATTTAGTACGAATACACTTTCACCAGGGGAAATATCTATTTGGTCCTGGCTTTCTCTTCTTCACCAAGAGCCCAATGGAAAGATATTCCGGCCTAAGGATTTATTATGCCCATCCCCAGAGTAGTACTTTCGATCCGCATTGTTTATCAATTTTTTAGCACGTGACTTTTCGTCGTTCGCCACACAGTCCAATCGGGCCTACTCGTCTTGAATCCCGTTTTATTTTATAGATGAACTATGTGGCCAATTGGAAGCCTGATCTCCTGCTCACTAGGGCTTCTGATTGGCTGGCGTTCTACAACATGCGATTTTAGTATCCGGTGAAAAACAAACCTTGAGATTGAATTGCGTTGTTCTCTGGTGGCATTGTATTCACAGCACCGTTGTACATTAACGATATTATACACTCTGTTTTCTTAACTTTTAACTTTCGCAGTACTCCGAGTTTATATTTCTATTACCATAAATTACAAACTTTGTGTTGATTTTCTTCGTGCTTATGAAGTTTTCCATGGCCAGCAAGATATCCAGATCTCTCTCCAATAGAGTATTGTCAGCATCTGATGTTCAGGGTGGAATTCCATCATTTCTACGAATCCACGCCAAGCCGGATTACAGCTTTACATAAGAGCGAAGAATGATTTCCCATCTTAATGATTGGTTCACTGATAAATAACTATAAGTGAACCAACAAAACAATAATTTCCTTAAATAATTTATTCGTTTCATTTTCTACATATATATATTTTGAAGAAAAAGCAAATGCATTTCTGTATTATCATCATACTAATACGAAAGTAGTACGAAAAATAGACACACAACCAGTAGGATAATATTTTAATTCTAATCCTAATTCTTATTGCAAATTAATTCCAAATTATCTGGTGTGACACAGAATTCCTTGATTCTGTTAAATTAAATTTTATTTTGCCAGCTTTTTTTTGTGTGAAAAGAACAATAAATAAAAACGCTGAAATTGAAGTTCGAAAAAAACCAGAGGAAAAAAAAAAAATATCAAGAAATTTACAATCTCAATGCAATGAATAGTTTCATATTTTTATTTAATATTTTTATTTTTATTTACTTTATTTATTAATAGGACAATCTTGTCATCATGGATTTCAGCATCTATTTTAAGTTACATCTTACAAAAAGCAAAAACAAAAATAAATAAGTCAAAATAATTAACGATATTCAATCCAATGGAAAAAAAAACCAAATAAAATAAATGTGAATCGAGCATTTTATAAATAAATAGATTGAATTCAAATATAAAAATGAGAAAAATAATAATTAAGCTTTTCAATACACGTATTGAAAAGTTGATAAAAAAAAAACATTTTTGCAGTTAAAAATGCCAGTATAATTTAATTCGATAATAGTGATCAAGTGAATCTTTTCTATTTAACATTTCAGAATTTATTGAACATTTAAACGACTTCCTTAACGAAAATGATGACATTTGTTAAATTTTTAGGACATAATAAGTAAAGGAAATGAATGACACCAGAAATATAAATGAATTCAAGAATCGATTGGTTACTATTCAAGAATCGATATTCAGAATCGATTGGTTAATGAAACTTTGTCACAATGTCTATTAATTAATTTCATTGTGACAAAGTTTCATTAACCAATCGATTCTTGAATCCTTATGATAGCTTACAGAGTTTCATGGAGACAGAATTTGAATTGTGACTACCAGAAATCCTTGAGCCCGACTCGTGGCAGCATGTGCCTCTAGTGAGCATTAGGGGGCGGAGTTTCAATCCGCTGACTGCATTGTTGTAAGTGTTCGACAGCTCGATCACACACAAATAAACTCAAATAAAAAACGTGGACTGTATTAATTAATCTCCTTTAGTCAGGCAGCCATCAAACTTGAAGATGAACTGACCACACAACCTCTCTCTGGGGTTACACTTATTGAACTCATTTATTTATGCAGCCATCGCACTCGAGGATGGACTGCCACACAACCTTTCTCTTTGGTTGCAGAAGTCAACTCTTTTATTTAAGCAGCCATCACACTCGAAAATGGACTGGCCACGCAACCTTTCTCGTTGGTTACAGAAGTTCAACTCTTTTATTTAAGCAGCCATCACACTCGAGGATGGATTGGCCACGCAACCTTTCTCGCTGGTTACAGAAGTTCAACTCTTTTATTTAAGCAGCCATCACACTCGAGGATGGACTGGCCACGCAACCTTTCTCGTTGGTTACAGAAGTTCAACTGCCCTTTCTAACATTCCTTTCTCTCTCGTCATCTCACCCCCCTGCCAGACACTCCCACGGACAGGATGTTTACTGGATATAGGGCGTTGACTTCCCCTATGCACGGGGACCTGGGTTTCGGCGCAACAGTAAGCATTGTTTCAAAAAAAGGGAGACTCGATGCGTATATGATGTTTAGCCTCTTAACTCGGGAGTCGGACTACCTGGTGGGAGTTTTCCGGGGTTTCTCCCATATGATATACAAATGCAAGGTAGTTAACAAGAAAAAGTCCTACCGGAAGGAACTGCTCTCCTTCTTCAGCGTCACGGCGTCAATTCAGACTTCTACTTACGGGTGCTCCATCACAGCAGAAACAGCCCCACTCCCCTTCTTCCATGAGAACACAGGAGTTCAGGGACTTGGTCTAGATGTTGTTTCTACCAAGTGGGATACAAAAACAAACAAACAAACAAAAAAAAAAAAACAGAATTTTATTTTAAATTGTCTTTTTCTTTTTAACACTTCTGAAAAAGAAAATAAATAAATTAATTAATGTAAAAGTTTATTGAATTACACTCATGTCCATAAATTAAAGATAATTCAGAATCCCACACAAATTGAACTCTAAAATAAAAACTTCACCTGTAGAATTGTCACACACATCTTGAAGAAGAATATGCAAATTACAGGAAACCCCAGATGGCGCGGATAGTACGTCACAGTGACGAGTGTAAGAGAGGGGTATATAAGGAATGGTGGCAAAGAAGTAAAAATGTTCACAAGCGCTTTAAAAGCCTTTCAGTGCAATAACCGCACAGTTATGACACAAAGGAAGCATTTGGATGATATTTTACGTGGTAGAATTATCAGACGACTGGAATGTGGACGTACCCAGCTGGAAGTATCCGAGGAATTTGGAATCGCCCAGAGTGTCATCTCCAGGCTTTGGCAACGATTCCAAGATGATGGTAATGTGAGTAGATGTTACATCACAGGTCGCCCCCGAGTCACAACGCTGAATGAGGACTGGTATTTAGCAGTTACTTCCAAAAGAAACAGACGGAGCACAGCATCAGACCTGTCTCGTCAGCTCTCTTCAGCTACCGGTACGACAGTTTCAAGGCAGACCGTGTACAGACGCTTAGGGCACATTGGTCTATATGCTCGTAGGCCTGTCGGATGTGTTCCACTTACCGCAACTCACTGTCGCCTGCGATTAACCAGGAGTAGAGAGCATGCATTGTGGACACCGCAACAGTGGTCTTGTGTCAGGATTTCCGACGAGTCTTGGTTTAGTTTGCAGTCTGATTCTCGCCGGACTTTCATATGGAGAGCGCCAGGTACCCGTTACCTCCAAGAGAACACCATTGACCGTTACGGTGGTGCAGGATGGCTCGTTTGGGGAGGAATTATTCTTGGTTCCAGAACTGACCTGCATGTTCAGAGTGTAACGATGACAGGCCACATCTATCGGGATGTCATTCTGGAACAACATGTACGTTTGTTTCGGGGGCGCCATGGGTGCTGAATTTCTGTTTATGGATGACAACGCCCGTCCTCACCGTGCAAACATTGTAGACGAATGCCTTCAATTGGGAGGATATCACCCGTATGGATTGGCCAGCATACTCACCGGACTTGAATCCAATAGAGCATGTGTGGGATATGCTTGGCCGACGAATTGCAGCCCGTCAACCCTCCCACCTGTCAACCGGAACTTCGGAGGGCATTGTTTGATGAGTGGCGTAATATTCCCAAGATCAGAGTGATAATTTGATCCTCAACATGCCTAGGCGTTGTAGGGCCTGTATTGCATTGTCCGGGAGACATACTCCATATTAACCGTCATACTAACCATGTTATAGTGTTTTTTGTAAATAGGTTCTTTTTTGAAATTTGCTCCAGAGAGTAAAAATCGCAATTTTTATTAATTATGTCAAACATATAGCATCTTTTGCTCTTTACCTTTTGTTTAATAAATAGACTTTACAAATAAGTCAAGTTAGTTTTGCTTCTGTCTCTTTCTTTGCCTGAACTTCATTATCCTTAATTTATGGACATGAGTGTAAATTCTCACATATTAAGGTTGACGTAGAAAAACCAAAAATACTAACTCTGAAACAACTCATATAAAAATCAGTAAATAAATAATTTAAAATTTTAAAAAAAAAATTTATTAATAAGATATACTTATAATCGCTTGGACCGATATACAGATTACCCATAAAATTATTCAATAATTATCCGAAAAAAGAAAGAAATTTAACATTATTTAATTACTTGAATATATAATTATTAGCTCAACAAAGAAATTTAAAAAATAAAAATAATAAATATTTAATTACGTAATTTTTAGCTTGAAATAAATAAAAAACAATAAGAAATAGTTATATAATTATTAGCTAGGTCTAACTCATGGCTCAGTGGCAACACTTGCTGCTGATGAGCTTTAGAGGAGTTTCAATCCGCTGGCGATGAGGAATGATATTCAGCCTCTTGCCTAATTAGTCGGACTACCTCATGGGAGTTTTCGGGTTTTCTCCATACGGTACGCAAATGCGTGATAGTAACCCTTAAAAGTCAATCGGGAAGGCACTGCTCTCCTTCTTCAGCTTCGCGGAACAAAGTCAGACTTCTACTTACGGGTGCTCCGTCACAACAGAGCAGCGTCCTGGTGACTAAGTGGCTAGCGCTCTGGCCTTTGGTATCCCAGGCTTCAGGTTCGAATCCTGGTAGTGGCATGGATCCAGGCACAAGAGTGGTTCGGAATCCAATGTAAACTGTAGGCCCCTGTCTGTTTAGCCTCGTGTGCACAAGATGATCATAGGTAGACAAACCAAACCATCACAACAGAAGCTGCGTCTTTCCTCCTTCCATGAAACCACACGTGTTCTTAGACTTGGTCTGATGTTGCTGTCTACCAAGTGGGATAAAAAAAAATAATAATAATTAACTCACGAAAGAAATTTTAAAAATTAACAAATAAGAAATAGTTAATTATATAAATATTAGCTCGTGTATAAATATTAGTATTAAATCAAACAACCAATAAGAAACATTGAAAGTCGTCCAAGAAGTCACAGACCCATTCTCACCAAAACAATATCCATAATTCCTTGGGTAAAAATAAAAAACGGAGATTACAAAAATTTGAATTCAAAAATTCCTTTGATTTTGAAGAATTCATCTTTTCATATATTCGGAGAAAACAGATTTCCTTTGATTACAAATAGATTACAAATTCTTAGAATTTGCAATAAATTTGGAATTCCAAAACGAAACACAATTCAGTACAGTATAAAAATAAAATATAAAAAGCCTTTCAGTAATTTATTTTTTTATTTTACACGAACGAATCCATTCCAAACGCTAATAAGAATTTCACAAAAATGTTTAATTTGAATTAATCATATTATTTCGTGTAATTTATTGCACCATATTTTTTAAAATGATATGCAATTTGATTTGCTAAAAGACTGATTCACTCAATTCAAATAATTTCAATTTCTAGAGCAAGTGTCCAAAGGTCTATTGCTGCAGCAGTTGAAAATGATTGAGGTTTTTGTTTTTGTACTATGAGGATTTACTTTGCTTTATGTATTATTTATGGTTATTAAACATTAGAAAATAGCTTTTGAACCCGATTCATGTTTATATATATATATATATAAATAGACCATTAAAAAAGACCATTAAATCAAGAAAAAAAAAAAAAAATTATTCATATGGTCTGGAATGTTATGCAAATGCAAATAATCATAATCATATTCATTTCAGTTCTGTGTAAAAAAAAAATTTTCATGGGTGGATTTCAGTTTCTTTTTAAAAGATTTTTATGTAATTCATTGCCTTATACACTATATTTTATGGAAATTTACCATCACAACATTTATTACCCATAAAATATATGGTTATTAGTTCGGGGAGAGAAGTTTTTGTGTCCTACGTCATTTTAAATTTTTTTCATGGACATTTTTTTATACAAAATAATTGAGTAATTATTATTAAATAATTTAGTAAAAAAAATAATAATAATTCAGAAGAAAAATTAATGTAAAATTGCTCTTAAAAATTGTCTGGTGAAAGCAAAGACAATTTTATTTTAGAGTGAAAATGAGATTTTTCAAGAACAGAAAATCGTTTGGAATTCTGTAGTTTTAAAATAATTTTTTAAGATGCTGTTATGAGTTTTTAAAATAATTAAGAATATAGTTATGAGTTATATTAAATTCTAAATTTTACTAACCTGTAATTTAAAATTTACATCACTAAATTAGAGATTTACTAAAATTTACTAACCTGTACTATATCACCGCAGACGATTGCAATTTATTTTATTTTATTTTTATTTCAAAAATAAACAACCAAACGATATTTTTCGAGTATTATACATGCATTTTGCATTTTATATCTTTTTTTTCTTTTATAAATGAATATTATTTATGTTTAAAAGTGAATTAATATTTTATATTTCATCAAAAATATTCTAATAGTCTTAAAATATACGAATTTAGAAAAAGAATAGTTTTAAAATATACGAATATAGAATTAGAATAGTTTTAAAATATAGAATATAAAATTAGTTTTAAATATAGTATTCGAATTCAGAGATTTTTATTGAAACTTAGATATTTGCCATAAAGTAAATTTCACTACACATGTTTAGAGCAAAACTAACAAGAAATTAATTAAATTGTTGAAATTGAATAGTTAAAAATATTGCCATTTTTTTACATGTTTACTACACTAAGTGACAGCTTTTTGAGTTTTTTAATTAAATTTTCAAAATAAATTTTAAAAAGTAGATTCTTCAGCTTTCTACTCAATTTTCTACATAGAATTTTAAAAAATTATAAATAAATACTTTTATTTTATCTATTTATTATATTTATTTATTTATTTTGTAAAATAAGCTGTTTTTACCTGTGTTTAAACATAAAAAAAAAATGTTTTATAAATTTAAATTTTATTTCTGAAATTTAAAAATAGCATTCCCGTTTTTGAAAGTTACTATACTGGAGCCTTTAAATAACACACACACACACATATATATATATATATATATAACATTCTATATAAGATAAAAGTAAAACATTCTATAGGAAATTTTTTCCATTAATTTCTTCGGATACTTCGAATAGTATTTCAAAGTGCGCATATTAAAAAATTAAAAATCTGACAATTAATTTTGATGTAGAAGAATAATAGTAGACATTTTTTTCCTAATTTAATTTAGAATGTTTCTACATAGAATTTTCAACTTTCTAAACTCATGAATCATTCAATTTTATTCACTTAAAACTATTTGATTTTAATTAATTCGGAGAATTTAAGTAAAATTTTATTTTTAAATATACAACGCAAAATATTTATTTGATTAAATTGATTTTGAATTTTAAAAATCAGTCAAAATCAACTAAAAATCCGAAATTAACATGGATAAATGTAAAAATTAATGTAAATAGTTATGTAACAAAACATATACTAATCAAACAAATGTAAATAGTTACGTAACAATACAATGGAACATCACAAATCAAAAGAATGAATTATGGGAAATTCACAGAACAAAAAAATATATATATATATTATGACATTATGTAAACGTACTATTTTAAAGTTACCATTGTTAAAATGTGTGTTTAGTAAATGATATATTGCCTTTTGTGAAAGAAAATCAAATTGTTTTTAAAACAGCTACAATATCCATTTTTGTATATAAATTTTATTTAATCATATATTGTTTATTTTATTTTTTATTTATTACTTTTTTAATTTTTTTATTTATTACTTTTTTTTTTTTATTTATTAATTTTTTATTTTTCATTTATTACTTTTTTTTTTTTTTATTTTTATTTTTAGTTATGCATTTTTATGAACTGGAGTTTATTACATTCACATCTGGTAAGAAATTATTATTTATGCCAAAAGAGCGATAACTGCATCTTTATGGCAATCTGAGCAGCGAAGGTGCGCAGGCGCTTCTTAAGAATGAAATCTCATTCTACGCATCCACCACTCTTGATCAATGAAACTGTCCCATGAATCGCTGAAATCAACCATTATCTTAGCGTTATTTTTGTTTTTCCTTCATCGTTTTCTTTCATTTTTTTCCCTCCTCCCACACGAATAGTTTTCGGCATTCATTCACAGAAAAGGAATAAAAAAGAACCATAGAAAAATCACAATAACGTTGTTTTGTTTGGATCGTAAATTTACTATGTAGGACACAAAAATTTCAGATTTATTGATTCGTATGTTTTGAAAAATTTAACAGAATATTTAGAGTAGATGAAAACATTAGAAAATGGCTGATATTCACTGAAAAGAAATTATTTTTATTAGTGTGTATTGCGTTTTAATCATTAATAAAATACAATATTAATAAATAGAAATTATTGAATTCAAAAATTGAAATCATAATATTTAGATTAAAAATTGTAAAGATTACATAGTAAATGTGATTGTATTCTTTATTTCATGAAAAAATATTATTTATTATTTAGAATATATAGAATATACATTAATATCAGATCATATTAAAAGATTATAATTTTATTTTAACTAAATAAAATATAGCATTTTTTTTTATGTAAGAAATTCACTACATAAAAATCAATACAGAAATTCGCTTGAAGTTCAAATATTGTAAAAATAAACCTTGAATTGCGTTTATTTTTAAGTGGGTGAAAACTAATTAACTTCTTGGGAAATAATGAATGTTATTTTTAATGTATAATATTGATCAAATATAAGTTAGAGGCTGCGTTCTATTCTTAGAAATAGGGGTGCGTAGGTGGTAGTGATGTCAAACAAGCCATTATTTATTTACTCTTAAATTTTTTTTTTTCTTTTCTTCTTTTGATTTTTTGGCAGTTTGCCAAGTCTTGTTTGGAGGCATTGAACAAAAGCAAATTTCTTTTTATGGTAGTAATTTTTGCTTCAAAGAAATTTTGAAAGCTTTGAATTCTTTCTTTTAAAACATGTAATCAGACATTTCTTTTTTAATACAACGATTTATATAAAGGTTTAAAAAAAACGTGTTTTGTGAATTTTGTTTCAATAAAGATCGTAAGTATTATATTTTAATAGGAATTGCTTATTTAATTTTACGTCAAGGATTATTTTAATGACGTTTTCAAGATAGTTTATTTCTAAATATAAATTTCAACCTACACAAATTTCTCTTATATAAAGTTAATGCCAACCTACGCACTAATTAAATAATTAAACATGTTAATGCTATAATTTAGTTTTGAATTTAAATCATCATTAAAATATTAGATAGTTTGTTAATCATAAACTATTTGAAAAAATTAATCAGAGCTTACATACTAACTACAATAGATGGTAACGAGGTTAAACTATGATTTGGAATTGCTATTATTTATATTTTATATTTAATTTCAAAATTTAAAAGAAATCAAAAGTGGCAAAGTAATATATTATCTCTATGCAATTCTTTTTTTTTTTTTTTTTTTTTAACTGCTGATTTTACTATATATTTTTATATGCTGAATGTTTTATTATATAATACTGTTTTATTACATAATTTATTATTTTATACTGAATTAAATAAAAATTATATTCTAATTTATTTCGAATTCGCATCAAAAGTATTTATGATAAACATTCCATGTTTTGCTATATAATAAAAAATTTAGTGACGTATTTCTTTGTATAAACAAAAAATTATTTATCGATATTAGATAAAATTGAAAAATAAAAAATGTATTATTAAAATTCTGATAATATTTCTGTTATCTTCAGAAAATTTATTTTTCATTTTTTTTCATTTTCCTGGTATTTAAAAAGTCTGCTTTTTGAAATACTTGAAATTGTAAAAGGAAATAAACAATTTATTTGATGAAATATAAGTTATATTCCGCTTGTATTTTTAAAAAATATTTAATGAAAAAGTTTAATGTAATTGATTTCATTATTAATAAATTGAAATACAATGCAATTTGGAAGAAATGCGAATTTGATAAAATTAATGATAGAACGAATACGAATATGA
The DNA here is from genome assembly GCA_021605095.1 of Caerostris extrusa. Classification (NCBI taxonomy): domain Eukaryota; kingdom Metazoa; phylum Arthropoda; class Arachnida; order Araneae; family Araneidae; genus Caerostris; species Caerostris extrusa. The sequence continues at coordinate 170,705 of BPLR01015712.1, read as the reverse complement.
ATAAGTACGAATTGATACGAATATGGAAGAGAAATTCGAATATTGTTTTCATTTAATTCGGTTACAGTGATAGACGTTTAGGTTGATTATAATGTTTAATGTAAAATGACACAACCAACAGATTTAGCTTATTTAATCCTTTTAATATCTTAATTAACACCTATAATAAAGAAGAAGAATTGTCTACCTGAGACAATTAACTATGTTTCTAGAGAAAGAATAAAAAAGATTTAAAGAGAACTAAAAAAACATTTAAAAAAAAAGAGAAAGAAATTAAGAAAATTTAATAGAAAACTAATCAAGTATCAAAATTTTAGTTAGCGTTTCAAGTGAGTTTAATTATAGATCTAGACAAAACTCATAACATCTTATACAATGTTTGTGCCTTAATTGGACAACACTCATAAGATAGGAATGTCGTTTTTAATAATTAGTTATGAATTCCTTATTAAAATAAACATAAAAAAGATAAAGAGATAGATAACAATAAAAAAAAAAATTACAAAAATTATTCATACCTGTTGCGTAACAAGCAAGTACTGGTACGCCAGAACTTTTGACTAGTTCAGCTTACATCAGCACAAATCTGCGCATGCAATGACTTGCAGAGAATATTTTAAACAGGTGTAATGTTTAAATGATGACAACCATCGTATATAACACGCACAACTTTTATTTACGTATTATGTACAAAATGTATTAATGTATGACAAAATGCATTTTCAACAGTCATCCATTTAATTTTGTAATTTCAATTTTATCTGCATAGTCTCGCATATCTAGCATCTCTATCTAGTCAATTTTATCTGCATAAACTCGATATTTTCATCTGCATTACCATAAAATTATGGATATTGTTATGGGTAGCGGAATTTATCGTGTTCTTGATAAATTTTTCGTTTCTCTGACCATTTTCAATCTTTCTTATTGGTTTACTAATTTTTTTAAAAATTTCTTTCGTGAGCTACTCTTATTGGTTTATTTAAATTTCTTTCATGTGCTTTTTATTAAAATTTTTCACATGATTTTTATAAAATCGTTTGGAATTATATAGTTTTTAATTTTTTATTTTTTTTATTTCTTTTAAGTGCTTTTTGATTAATTTTTTTTTTTATATAAAATCGTTTGGATCGTTTTTATTTAATCTGCTTTATTTTTCAATTTTGAACGATAACGGATGAATATAATTTAATGCCTGAATAGGATTTATTGATGCTTTTTTTTCAATTCCTTCAATTACCTCACACTCTCCCTATATATATATATCTTGTTCAAATTTTCAATCGTTCATAAAATTATCTTTATTCATCCACTCAAGTTCAAATACATTTTTTTGAACTTGTAGTGGATGGCACTGGATGCTAATACAGTTTTTTCAAATATTAATTCATTAATTAAATTTAATTAATTAATTATATGTTTTTTAGATGTAAGTTGCATATATCTACCAATAGAGGGCGCCAGATAAACTTAAAAAATGAATGAATATTATTTATAAAGGACTTTCTGCAACAGAGTGAAAAAAAAAGTAGGAATTAACTTTACAATTTTTTTTTTATATTACTTGTTCTGTGTTTATTTAAGATTGTTGTTATGCGTTTTGTTTTTAACATTAAATTCTAAATTTTATGAGTAACCTTCATATCACCCGAGCCGATTAATTTTTTTTATTTTTTTCCCGTGTTCTAAAACGAAAGTAGATATAGGGATACATAAAAGAAATCAAATTTTTCATCTAGCTTTCTGTTTGTTTGCTCAAAGTAGATTTTCAGTGGTAGTGAGAAATTTTTTTTTTTTTTTTTTCTGAAAAGGGGGCAGTAGGACAAATTAGTTTGTGAATCACTGTTTTAAACAGGTAGAATTAAAAATAAATCGTATGTTTAGTATTATATAATGTAATTTGAAAATCATTTAAATTTATTATTTTTCTATGAATCCATCCTTATTTTTGCCCTTTCTATTTGGAATTGTGGTGAAGCACGACAGTTAATATATAAGAAGAGGAAGCTTCAATTCGTTGGGTGCCACAGTTGTAAAAATATAGACTTTGGGGTAGCTTTCGTTAGCAATTCCATTTTTTTCAGTACAGAACGCAAAAGTGGGACAGTTACACCTGAAATCTCTGGATGAAAAACAATTCTTTCACTTCAGCAAGTCTCTAGTATGCATCTTCGTTGTGTGAATGCATCTCAGTTCTGTGCATCAGAAGCCAAAGAGTTGACAATCAGGCACCATGTTTTGAAGACAAAATATTTATATTTCTTAAATAATAATAATAAATAATATTCATGTAATAGACTCTTGGTTATCTGATACATTTATTTGTTTCATTTACCCAACACTATCTGGTTAAAAAAAAAAAAAAAAAATCTTTAAAATATTGTAAGTCCAATTAATCCAAAATCAAACTGTATATGAGCCCTTTTTTATTACTATACCCATAAAATATATGGGTGTTATTTTTAGAAGTGGGGTTTTTATTTCCTTGATCATTTTCAATTGTTCTTATTGGTTAATTTTTAACTTTCTTTCTAGAGCTATTGTTGTATATTTTTTTTTTCTTTTCTTTCAGGAGCTATTGATATATTTTTAAAAAATTTCACGAATTTTTTTTTTTTTTTTTAATTTTCCCTCAAAGGTCTTTTTTTTTTTTTTAAATTTCTTTTACTAGCTTTTTATAAAGAATATTTATTAAAATTTCTTTCACTATCTAATAATTATGTAATTAAATAAATAATGTAAAATCGTTCCAAAAGATCGTCGGATGAATCCAAAGTCAATTTTATTTCAAAGTGAAAACGAGATTTTCAAGAAAAATCGTTTGGAATTCTATATATTTTTAAAATTAAAAAAAAATTTTTTTTTTTTTAAGATTGCTGTTATGTGTTTTGTTCTTACACGAAATTCTAAATTTTATGCGTAACCTTACAACCTATTACAATTTTTTTTTTTGCTTCTTTATTTCATTTCATCCTTGTAAAAACAAATATTTATCAATAAATTTTTTTTTCTTAAATTCGGCTACTTTAAATGACGAAGAAAAAAAAAAAAAAAAAAAAAGACAAGTCTTGAAGTTTTTTAAGAATTTTAAAAGTCAAGTTTAAAAATATTTTAAAGGTGAGTTTTAAATGGTATTTCAATAGAAAACAAAACTCTTCATGTTTAATTATCTGAGAACCATTCAGCAGTGCAATGAATTTGTTCAATTTCGCCAAACAGGAGAAACGCAGACTGCATAGCATGCATTCAAAAGCATAATAGTTTTCACGCATTGATTTTGAGGATCTTTTTATCAGTAGGATCAGTAATTATCACAGTATTTGTTCCGGTTACCAGTTTTCCCGTCCTCCAATAGTGTATAAGGATTCGACCTTGAATCTTTTCTCTCATCAAGTTCATAAGCTCGGATGGATAATTTCGATTCGTTATAATCTTGTTGTAAGAATTCATCGAAATAGCTTATCCTGTCAGAATTTAAATCAACAGTTCATTAAATGATCAGTTCAGTGAGTCTCAAACGTTCTGAAGTCGGGATGCATTTAAAATCCTACAAGTAACTGTAGGCGCCCTATATACAAATTTCTGAGAAAAATGTTATAATAGCAAATATTACAACAAAATTACAATAAAAAACGAAATAAATGCACCTTAAAATTCTTATGATCCTGCTCCTTCAATGTTGGAGCATGCATTTCGAAGGCAAACTGTCATTTCTTCGTCGATACATTGAAGATTTCTTCTCTTTTTACACTTCATTGTGGTGAGGGAATAAAACTCTAATTTACATAGACATGTTGAAAATTGTAGTAAAATGTTTAAAGCTTTTTTAGATATTGATATGTATTATTCTTTCATATAAAAATTATAATCAAAAGGTTACAAGAGACATGTTAAAACAAAATCTCTTGAAATTTCAGCCAATGGGTTTCTAATCCAATCGTACTGGTCAATATGTTGCTGTTGTGGATAATCCTCAGTGTCCGGCTGCGCGAGACGGACACCTCATGAGTAGTCTACTCGTGGATGGAGGGAAAGGGGGGGGGAAGCTTCTGCTGTAATGGAGCACATGTAGATATAACAAGTGGGCTGACATGTTCGTAGGCTGACACATAGATGGTGCTACTAGTATTAAATCCATTTGATTTTTTGTTAGCCCTAACCTTCAAAAGACACGCGTATAAATTTGACAGCTGTTGCACTATTAGTATGTGAGTTATAGCATTTTTAGTGTTCATCACGTGCAGTCCACTCGGCTGATTGTCAATTGGACTCCGGTGTGAAATGATGGTGCCATGTTTCATCCATTGTTACATATCGACCCAAAAATTCGGGTTTATTGCGATTGAACAGCTCCAAACACTGCTTAGAATCATCCATTCGTTGTTGTTGTTTTGGTCGATTGTGACATATTTTTAACCCGTCGATCGTGATCTCGCGCGGCACCCACTTTGAACAGAGCTTTCGCATATCCAAATATTCATTCACGATATGTCCAACACATTCCTTTGATATCTTTAGGGTCTCAGCTATCTCAATCAACTTCACTTTACGGTTATCAGAAATTATTTTGTGGACTTTTGGATGTTTTCGTCAGTAACAGCCTCTTTGGCGCGTCCACTGCGTGCATCGTCCTCGGTGCTCATTTCCGCCTAGTTTAAATTTAGCAAACCACTTCTCTACGGTTGATTTTCCTGGTACAAAGCCCGAATAATGTTTATCAAGCCAAGCCTTGGCTTCAATAGTTTATTATTATTTTTTTTTTTTTTGCCAAAAAGCAATGCTTTGATTAACACACGAAATTCCTTTTTATCCATTTTTTTCAAACTAACAAAAGTTTCTTCACTAAAAATGCTATAATTCGCATACTAATAGTGCAATAACTGTCAAATTTATACACGTGTCTTTTGAAGATTAGGGCTAACTGAAAATCATATGGATTTAATGCTAGTAGCGACATCTATGTGTCAGCCTACGAACCTTTCAGCCCATCTGTTATGTCCAACTTGGCTCCGAGTCGCTGAAGAAGGAGGGCCCACCTCTTATATAGCATCTTATCTAGGTCATCTTATTTCAGATATATTTCCATACGAATTATTATTTGCTTTTATTTATCCTAATTTTGTAATACATAATTATTTTTACCATAAATTAAAAAGTTAGTCCTTAATAAACTATGAATTTTTTTAAAATCATTCTAATAATATATTTCATTTTTATAAATCATTTTAATAATCCAAAAATTATCCTTTAAATATAAATATTTCAATTATTTCATTCTGATCGTAATGTAATTCTTCGAATATTGAATCTTTCATTCTAATTCTAATCTAATCAAACTTAATGTTCTGAACATTTTAATCAAGCTAAAATTCTATTTTCTGAATAATTCAAAAAAATTCTTATTCTAAATTTTTTACGTCTATACTAATAAGGGGAGGAGCAGCTATACATTATAACAACCCTGAGTAACTAAAACTGTTGATAATAAAAAGCTGATGCATCTTTTTTAATGTGAATATTTGAAAACAATGCTATTGTAGACATAAAACAAGAAAACAACTTCTCACTTTAATTAATTAATTAATTTAATTTGTTTAAGTCAAAACGTTGGAGAGCTGAAGATCTTTTAGCAATACCCAGCAATCCGCGACGGCATGCTGTCGCCCAGTTCCGACTTCTGACTGGCCATGACTGTCTAGCAGAACATCTCCATCGCATTAAAAAATTTTCGAATCCTGGATGCCCCCTATGTGATTCAACAGACCCAATGAACAGAGACCACCTCCAACGATGTGCGGTACTTGACGGCGACTCGGAGACAGCGCTTTATTGGCGTGCGAGAGAACTCTTAAGGCAATGACTTCGGTCATCTTTGCATTTTTTTGGAGGTTTATTCTTTTGTATTTTTTCCCCTTGTTATTTTTGTTATTATTACTATTTTTATTCTTCTTGTACTCGCCTTGCCATTGGAAAAAAATTAATTTAATTTTGTAACATTTAAAATACCCGCACTCCATATCAAAATCTGTCGTTTTTACTGAGTGACCAAATTATTGCGTAAAATTGCATTCTATGGGAAACGTTACAATACTTTCACCTAAATTTTAAATGATGTTTGGTAAGAAATTGCTCTTTAAGCTAATTTATTGGCTTTATAAAAATCTGCCAAGTTTAAAAGTATTAAAGTTGAATAGAGGAATAAAAATAAAAATTGAGAAAGGTTAAGAAGTATAATGAGTAAAAATTGAGAAAGATTAAGAAGAAGAATGAATAAAAATTGAGAAAGGTTAAGAAGAATAATGAATAAAAATTGAGAAAGATTAAGAAAAATAATGAATAAAATTAAGAGATAGGAATTAAGAAAAAATAATGAATAAAAATTGAGAAAATTAAGAAGAAGAATGAATTAAAAGGTTGAGAAAAAAGAATAAAATTGGTTAAGAAGAACAATGAATAAAAATTGAGAAAAGTTAAGAAGAATAATGAATAAAAATTGAGAAAGGTTAAAAAGCATAAAACTTGGTATACTACGTATGGATTTATAGACGAAAAAAAAAAAAAAGAAAAGGAAAAAAAAACGTTTCTGAGTATAAATAGAACATTTTTACAAAATAAAATTATCTTGCCTGTATATTATTTTGAAAATTACAAAAAAATTAATTAAAAATTGTAATTGGCTATGCCGAAATACAGATTACCCATAAAATTTAGAACATAATATAAAGAACAAAAGGCATAACAGCCATCTCAAAAAAATAAAATATATAGACTTGCAAACGATTTTCTTTTTCTTGAAAAAGTCTTATTTTCACTTTGACATAAAATTGTGTTTGCTTTCACCAGACGATCTTTTAGAAATATTTTATATTAATTTTTATTCTGAATTAATGTTTTACTAAATTATTTAATAATTACACATTTATTTTGCAAATAATTATTATATATAATTATAATGTATTATTATAACAAAATTGTCTTTATTTTCCCCAGACAATCTTTCAGAACAAGTTTACATTAATTTTTCTTCTGAATTATTTTTTTCTAAATCATCTAATAATTATTCAATTATTTTGTAAATAATTATTATGTATTATTATAATAAAATCTTCTTTATTTTCACCAGACGATCTTTTAGAACAATTTTACATTAATTATTCTTCTGAATAAATTTTTTACTAAATTATTTAATAATTACGCATTTATTTTGTAAATAATTATTATGTATAAAATTATTCGTGAAATAAAAAAAAAAAAGAAACATGTGAAAACAATTAAAAAAAAAAATTGAAAGTTGTCATTGAAGCCATGGATCCCACTTTTAAAAAGAATCATATATTTCATGGGTAATAATAATAAACAAAGAAAATACTGTGATTATTCTCAAAAAAATTTATCTCATTTACCTCATTTCTCGTTAAATTTATCTGATTATTATTATTTATCTAAAAGAAATATCATAGAAAATTACAAATTTTCAAGGAAGAAATGAACACACAAATGAAATCTACACCGAACGGAAAATACCGAACGGAAATCGAAAGAACAAAAAGAATGCCAGCATCCTAATGTAAATGAACGTAATTTAAATTTAATGATATAAAATCGTGTATTTCCTAGAACACGATTCTGAAAGTAGGAATTGAAGTGATTTGTTATGCCTCTTTTTTTGTACACTTTGTTTGTTAAATGTTGTTATTTTAGACATGTTTAATTAGCAGTAATAAAATTTAAAAATTATATATATATATATATAATTCTTCTGCACATATGTTTGTCACTGAACTCCTACACGGCTGGACTGATTTTGATTAAATTTTTTGTGTGTGTTTGTCAAAATATGGAGAATATTTTTATACTTTCCCCTTTGTTGTAAGCTGCCACTAGGGGTGCTACAGTATATCAACTTCTATGGCGTTCAACCAATTACTATGAAAATTGGTAATAATATGTATTCGAGTACGGAAAATAGGTTCATGCAATCCACTTTATTGTTACTTGCCACCAGAGGGTGCTGCAGCATTTCATCTTATATAACGTACAAATGCTCCTATATTGGAACCTGGAGGAATACATTTGTTATATGTAAATTTTCTACAATGCATTTTTTTCTTTTGGCAGGACAACGTATGCCAGGTTCTGCTAGTTCGTTATAAATTGTTACATCGCTATCGGTAAATTAAAATCAATCGTTAAATTTAAATAATCGTTAACAAATCAAATCATTGTAGCTCATAAGTTATAAGTGATAATTTTTTAAATTTAAAAATGTGTAGATTGTTTATTTTATAATAGCTCTTATTTATTTTAATTGGGAAACTTTACAAAATTTAAATATCTTTTACAAATACTCAATTTTTAAAAAATTCATATCGTAGTCTAAAATTTTTATAATCTTTTCGTAAAATATAAAAATTTGCACTGGAATATCAAAAATTATTAAATTAGCAATACACATTTGTTATACAAAGTATTTATTATTATTAGTAGTAATAATTAATTATCTGTTATATAAAGTAAGATTTTGAACTAGATAGTTCAATTGATTGAACAGCAATTCCTTAATATTTGTAAGCGAAGTTTAAATGAAAAAAAAAAAAACTTTTTTTTTTCGTGTGATTTTTTTACTAAACATTTTAAAAAAAGATTAAAATTATTCGAAGGATTAAAATTTTAAAAAGTTAAATTATTTTTAATGTTTAAAATTCTCAAAAAAGATTAAAATTCTTTGAAGCCCATTAATTACCGTATATATTATATTTTAGAAACAATAAATTAGCATTTTTATCATGTGTGAACATGATTATTCTGGTATAAGCTCAAAAAATGTATGGGAGAAAAATAAAACCCTGAGTTATTATTTTAAAACAGATTAATCTCCTCATGCATTACAAAAACAAATCATCTGAAAAACTTTTACATAAAATAAACACTATTTTTTTGCCACGTGATTTTATTTATGTGTGTTTCTAAAATTGCCATAAATTATGTGTTGCTAAATCTAACGATTTGCCAACAACATGCTTCTCGCTTTTTGATTTTAAATTGTTCTTTGCTCTCTATCGCAGAGAATGTGTCACTTATCGTCAAGTTAGTTGTTTCAATTGAATAATACTTAAGCGGGACATATATATATATATATATATTTTTATGAAGTTAGTTCCAGTTGGAATTTAAACTCCAACTGAAAAATGCAACATTGATTTACTAATTGATAAACTTGTAAAATAGTATGGCTTGAGTTTGCCTTTGAATTTACTTTAATTGGCAGAAGCCCTAACATACAGCATTAAAAAGGTATAATTATTTTTCTCAATGCTTTGAAATCATCTTCTTCATGGAGCAACAGCCCCTATGGAGACCAAGGCCGTCCGCTTACTTGCAGATATCGAGACAGGAGATGTTTCCTATTTACAAGGTAGGGTTGTGCGCCCTACACCCAACAGTCATATTAGACTATTACTACTACACCACACCTCATCACTGCGCCTAGTTGCCTCTTTACAGTTTGGGAATGATGTGGATGAGAAGAAGTATTATTGGGCTTTACGGTCATAGGAGACCGAAACCTACGGCTTAAAGTGGAGTGATCTGAACGACTACAAACATCCAGGGCACCATCGGGATTCGAACCTGTGGTACTGAGAGCCAGAGCGCTAGCCACTGGGCCATCAGGCCTGTCATATTAGACCGGGACCTACTGTTTAAAGTGGATTCCGAACCACTAGAAACATCCATGGCACCTAAGCTCGAACCCGAAACCTATTTCACCGAGAACCAGACACTCAACCATCAGGGCCTGCTTTCAAATCATGGAATGAAAAAATAAACAAAATGGCTTAAAATGCAGTAGTACATATTGTACCAAGTTAATAGCTACAAAATTACTTATTGCTATTGAGAACTTAGGCCAGTGGTTCTCAAAGGGTATTGCAGAGAAATATGTGTGTCCAGATATAAAAATATATATAGTTACTTATTGTTATGTTAGTTTTCCCGTTCAAAGACAACCTTCATTAACGTTTGATTTTTTCCCCCCCTTTCTTCCTTCAAATAGAAACAGCGGTAATGCTTTAAAGAAGGTTTCCGGGAAACTAAAAGTGGTAACTTCCAGGATTGGCTACTAAGAGAGCTAGCGTCTATGTGTTTTTATAGGATTTCATTTGATTCAATGATAGATTTCAATCAATGATAGTTTTCATTTGATTTTCAAAGTTAAAAGTTTCCATTGCAGCTTATGAGACACCACTGTCTATAAATATTACTCTGTGGAGTTCACCAACTTAATAAATACATCTCCAAAATCTACATCATTTGAAAGTGTTGAAAATGAATGTTATATGCCTACTTATTTTCAGACAAATGCATCCAAATAAAATAGATAGATTTTCAAAAAGTAATTTGATAACGAAGAATTATATTTTGGAAGCGAACAAAAGTTAAGTGCAAGTAAGAAAGCAAAGTCCCTCATTTCCATTGCAGCTTATGAGACTCCGCCGTCTGTAAACAGTATGGGTTCTACGTGGAACAAAAGCTGAATGTTATTTGAGCTTTGGTTTCAAGTGGATCGGAAAAGAAGATAACTCTTTGCCGCTATGTTTAATATGTGGATGTAAAATGACAAATGAATTCTTACTTTCTGGTAAATTGAGTAAACATTTTAAAACTATACACTCCAAATCGTTTGTTATCAAGTCCCAGCAAAACATAGGGAAAACAGAATAGTAGAATGTTATAATTTAATCTAATTTCTTTTTCTGCTCTTTAGAAGCAAAAGACAAAAGACAATTGCAAGCTACAATATTTGCCGGTTTATTTACATAGTTCCATGACAGCACCTATGTCAAATACCGTGTGCATACACACGGAGATGCATACAAATACCGTGTGCATACCTGACACATGTGTTTGTTTACAAATTGTAAACATAATTCTAATACGTTTTTGAGTACCCAGGGGTCAACAAAATAAATCCTGAAAGCTTAATAGATCATACTAAATTATAAATAGAAGAAAAAAATATGAAGTAGAAATTCCATGTATTAATTATTTTATTAATAGTTTTTCCATAGTCCTCGTTAGTTTCTAATGCATAAAATAGAACTTAAAACTAAGAAGCATTGCACAATAAAATAAAAATTTAATTTCTAAAAAAAAAAAAAATTGAAGATGCAAATTATAAATTTAAATTAAATTTTCTAATTCCTTTTGCTAGCTCATCGATTACATGGTTTTTGTCAATTACAATATTTCGATTAAAATTTAATAAAACTAAACAAGGAAAAATGCCAGTTGATCATAAGACATTAAGACACGATAATAATATTTACACTGATAAGAAAAAAACGTTGAAAAATTCGTTTAAATACTAAATATTTGTCAAAAAATTGTGACTAAGTGGGAAGAGGCCATAAGTTTGAACACGTGCACGCATTCCACTTATGGATTGGGGCAGCTCAGCTCCCTTCCCGGGAACGCTTACAGTTAGAGACCTTGTTGATGATGTTGGAATTTCAAAAGGATCGGTCAATTCCATTTTTAGCCTAAAACACGTCAAATCTCCATTGGTACCGAAAACACTGAATGCGCCAGCTCACACTGCATTGATTCTTCGTGACTATTTCGCAAAAAATGAAACCCCCATCGTTCCACAACCACCGTATTCACACCGTGCGACTTCTGGCTATTCCCTAAAATCAAAAGACCTCTCCGGGGACACCATTTTGAGTCGATTGAAGAGATTCAACGTGAATCGCCGCGCGCTTTGAAGGCTATTGCCGATGACTTTTTAGCTTGCATTGAGGATCGAAAAAAAGTTGGCATAAGTGCATTGTATCCGGAGGGGGATTACTTTGAAGGCGATGAAATAAATTTGGTAGAATAAATAAAGAGTTTGGAAAAAAAAAATAATTGGTTTTACTTTTTGGGCACATTAATATATCGTTAGACATTTTTGTGTTCTTTTTTATCTTCTCACGCAATTCAAGCCGTTTCGATTCAAGCCGGATGATTCGAACACTTTTTTTTTTTTTAGAGTTCTGAATAAGAGGACTTCAGGGATGTTGTAATGCAAATGCTATGTTTTTAGATAATTTGGATTTGTTATATGTATATATATTTCTTAAAACTTAAAAAATGTAACATTTTGACATTCAATTTTTTTCTCTGATTCTAAAATTTTTTTATCTAGTAAGTAAAGAAATTCGTGAAAAAATTTCTTATCAGTATCATTTAATACTTTTTTAACTGAAATTTTTAAAAGCTCTTTTAAAGAGTCGTATGCATTCATCAGGTGTTTTTTTTTTTTTTTTTTTTTTTTTTTTTGTATTCATGACAAGTAATATAAGAAAAAAATTTAAAGTCAATTCCTATTTTTTTTTTTCACTCTATTGCAGAAAGTCCTTTATAAATAATTTTCATTCATTTTTTTTAAGTTTAGCCATCTATTAGTAGATATATGCAACTTAAATCTAAAAAAACTAAAATGAATTAATTAAATTTAAATTTACTGAATTAATATTTGGAAAAACTGTATTAACATCCAGTGTCATCCACTACAAGTTAAAAAAAATGTATTTGAACTTGAGTGGAAAAATAAAAAGTATTTTATGAACGATTGAAAATTTGAACAAGTTAAATATATGGAGAGTATGCGCTAATAGAAGGAATTGAAAAATAGTAAGAAATAAACATAATTTCTAGAACAAATGAAGAAATGATGAAAATTATATAAAAACTACAAATTCTTTTCTTAGGAATTATTATTTAAGTGTTTCTGTATTGAAAATTATGATTAAATGTTAATGAATTCTATTTAATTAAATAAATCTACAGTTTTTAAGATCAAATTAGCCGTAAAATAAAATTAAACATTGTAATGTGTAAGTTGGGCAACCAGATGGTAATTAGGTGTAGTTGGGTTGAGATACTTGGAGCACAATTGGAGAACGCACAGCTTTATTGACACACGCACAAACACCTCACGCATACAATTAGAACAAATACACTATTTAACACATTTTAAAGACTGACAATTACAGATTTCGTGGAAAGACTCCACTTCTAAGCCGAAAATCTGAAATTCGACTAAGCGCAGGGTGCGCGAAAGATACTTTCTCTCTGGTTGAGAGTCTGTAGGCCAACTAATACACTGGGATGCCCTAAATATATTTTCTCTAGGGATGAGAGACTATAAATTAAACGTTTCTCAACAGGAGTGCAGGTTGCGCTGTATTTCCTCTCGGATGAGAGTCTCAAAACCAATTGACCATTGCTCCTGAAGGCCAAAGGGGATCGTTCTTGCCAGTGGGAGTAAGCATGGTTATAACATTTTAATATCACAATAGTTTTAAAAAAATTTTGTTTTCATTTTCATATAGATGAAGTAGACTATATAATATAGTATGACTAGTATATTATAAGACTTTTTATGGACTATTTGAAATATAATTTTTATTTGACTAACTTTAAAATATTTTTTATTTTCTTTCAGGTTATTGAAGTAAAGCTGGAAAAAAATTTGTATTTGCAATCTTTTCTTTCTTTCCTTCTTTTTTTTTTTTTTTTTATGTCATTTCAAAACAATAAAATTTTTCTTTTTTTTTATCTATCTATTTGCATTTTTCTTCTTTTCACTTTACCATGACAAAATAAATTAAATACTTAAGTATTTTCCTTTTATGAAAATTTTGATATGTCTATCATCAATTAAAAATATATATATAAGAGGTTTTTTTTATCATCAATTAAAAATATATATAAGATGTTTGAATTTCTTACAGTGAAAAAGTCACAAAAATGGTCTCATATGTGTAATTCTCGCTATAATTCCTATAGTAAATATAATTTCAAATTTCAAATGACTGCAACATGAAAAGACATCTAATTTACATCAAAAATATAATGTTACTTGTAAAATATAATATTTTTCACATTTTTGGAAATTAAAAAAAAAATTGAATTTTAAAGTAAAAATATAAAAATAATAAAAATAATTAAATATATATATATATATATAGATATATATATATTAAATATATAGAAAAATTATATTTTCGAATATATTTTTAAAAAATATTTTTCGAATGCGATTTAGAATAATAATAATTTACTTCACATAAATTTTCAATAATAGTTAAGAAATATTTTTTCAAACACAGCACACATATTAAATAAAATTGTATTCTTAGAATATTCCATTGTTTTTAAGTAGCTTTCATTTATATAATTAGAATATCTCGATTAAATGAAGCAAGAATTTACATTCGAAATTCGCAAATTAATCATTAATTTACTCTTGTAAAAAAGGTTATACTATTAAATAATTAATCAAACGGTTAATTTTAGTGGTTCATATGTTTTTCTATCATAAATCATTATAAAAAATAATGGAAAATAAATAAATAATAAACTAATAAATTAAGCCATTTCATAAACCAATAAATTAAGATCGATTATGCCAACAATGTTTTTTTTTTTTTTTTTTTTTTGTTCATGGAATAAAGACTATGGATCGTTTGGAATAAAGCCTATAAGATTTTGAGACTACTCAACTTTGCATTACCCTGGGGGCGCGTAAATTGGAAGATACGGACGCGTAAAAACAATGCCTCCGCAAGCCGTGTAAAAATTTGACCTATTCTTCATTAGTGGAAAAAACCACTAAAACAACCATGCCACCGCCGGGACTTCGAAAAACCTGTGGGAAAAATATTTTTTATGTTATCTTTTCCATTCAGGCCCTATTATTATAATTTTCTCATGGAAAAATATTTTTAAATGATCTTTTCAAGATAAGAAATATAAAATTTTTGAGCTACAAAACTTTGAACATTTTTGCATAAATGTCATGGAATATTATTGTAAAATTAGTTATATTTTCGATGAGTCGTGTAAAAATTTTTTAAATTCTTCATTTCCGATAAAAATAAAAATTATATTTTTCTTAAAAACATGGAAAAATATTTTTTTAAATGTTATCTTTTCCGATAATATTATTATATTTTTTTGTTAAAAAAATATTTTTAAAATGTTATTTTTTTCCGATAATATTATTATATTTTTGATGAAAAATTTTTGATAATTTATTAACAAATGATTATATAATGGTTTGAGAAAAATGAAATGAAGTATTTAAAAAGACAACTTATTACCATTAGTTAAACATGCGATGGAAGAGTTATACATGGCGTGTAGGGCATCCACTAGAGGAGGTAAGTTTTAATTTATGTATGACGTCATAGATCAGTAATGCATAATGGTATTTTAAACGAAAGTTTAAAATCAGTAACTGTAAGTTTTGGACTACAATTTAGTTCTAAAATTTCTATGGGGTTAACTTAAAAATAATGCCTTAAAAATATGGCAAAAAGCAATCTTAAAAATATTGCTTTGAATGTTCGATACTTTACAATTGTAAAAGAGTTATTAAAATGTCTTCATTCATTAGATTTTAAGCCTGTTTGACAAAATATGAAAATACAAACTGAAAATGTAACATATTCTTACAGCAACACTTAAAATTTGTAATGCTTAAAAATAAAAACAAAATGGGAATCTAATTTACTAAGATTTACCCTGAATCTATACTAGAACAATTGATAAGTGTTTTTAAAGCTCGTTGATATTCTATCAAATATTAAAAATTGCTTAAAAAGCAGCTTAATTATTTGTTTTTATTGGATTTAATTTTTCTTACTAGAAAAATTATAATTTGTTCTTTAATCATTATTGTATTTAAAACGAATTAATTCTAAATAGTTAAAACAAAATGTGAATAAAATGAATAAGATATTACATAATAAATTGTTTATCATAAATTTCATCATAAATTGTTAACAATTTATACTAATTTCAAAATTATTAATTATTATTATTTATTGAAATTAAATACAATTCCATCATAAATTGTTTATAAGGAATAGTTTTTCATAATTTTGTATAATAATTTTTTATCTAATAGTTTGCATACATAGAACTTTTATAAAAAAAAAACTTTAAAAAAGCTTTGTACATAGTTTCATTGAAGCTGGCCATTGCCAGGTTACATCAGCTAGTGAAATAAAATTTTATTTTTATGTAATATTTTTTTTCATCTTTTTATTAAAATCGTTTGCGTTTTTCAAACGATAGTGTTGTCTATGAATATATTTTTTTTTTAAAGTTATGTATATGGGTTTTTTTCTGAACAAGTTTATTTATTTTATTTTTATGTAATATTTTTTTCATTAAAAAATCGTTTGCGTTTTCAAACGATAATATTGTCTATAAATATATTTATTTTTTTTTAAATGTTATGTATATGGTTTTTTTTTTATTTTTATGAACAAAACGATAGTTTAAATATTTTATTTTATTTTAAATGTCATGTATAAATTTTTTTTTTTCTGAACTTTATTCATTTTTTTTTTCATCTTTTTATTAAAATCGTTTGCGTTTTTCAAACGATAGTATTGTCTTTAAATATATTTATTTTTTTAAATGTTATGTATACGTTTTTTTTTTTTTTTTCTGAACTTTATTTATTTTATTTTTATGTAATATTTTTTTAATCTTTTATTAAAAAACGTTTGTCTTTTTATTTATTTTTTTAAATGCTATGTATACAAATTTTATTTTTATGTAATATTTTTAATCTTTTATTAAAATCGTTTGCAAACGGCAATGTTGTCTTTAAATATATTTATTTTTTAAAATTTATGTATATGTTTTTTTTTTTTTTTTTTCCTCGTTAAGCTTATTTTCATTTTTTTAATCATCGCGATGTCTTTTAAAAATCGATTGCTGCTCTGAAAACGACAGTGTTCCCTTTGCCCTTTCCTGAGAAAAGTGAATTTTCTTTCCAAGAGGAAGAGAAAAGAAAACATTCGAAGGTAAAGAACTCGATCACCTACGCGGTTTTCACCCACGAAAACTCGACGAGCCATCGACGAGTTTTCTAAAGATCTCTGATCCGTAGCGCGAACCGTAACGGTGAGATAAGAATGTGTCTTTAGTTCTTTGGCGTGTTCCGTTTCGTAACGGTTCTTCCGGAAAGAATAGACAGACCTCTCTTCGCTTTGTAATAATTTGTACTAGAACGTGAGCTTTGGGTTTATTCTTTTTTTTTTTCTTTCTTTCTTTTTATTTGATTTATTTACTAAGAGACAAACCTGCCGGAAGAACGTTACATGCGTAGCGAAACGATATTGTTTGTGTAGTACAAAAAGAAGAAGATGTAATTGTACTTTCGATTTCGTAAAAGTTGTTTGCGTAAGCCAGAATCGAAACTGAACTTTCGTTTTTTGTTTGTTTAGCTTCGTCAGGAGAAACTTCCAGTGAGATGATATCTTTTGAATGAAGAAATCGTAAGGTTACTTAAAAGATTTCATTGTCCAGAAATAAGAATAGGTTAAAAAAAATAATAACTTTTTAGTATCATAATAATTACAATGGTTCACAAAAATGAGTTACGTCAAAAGAATGCTTTTATCTAATTGCAGTTTTTCTAGTTTTCTGCTATACGACAGGCAAAAAACAGGGTAGTTGCTTGTTAGAGTTAGAGAATGCATATTAACTCTCCCTACTCGTTAGAATTGTCCATAGTATATTGCATGAGCATGAAATTTGATATCAAATAGAAAGAAAAAATAGTTAAAAAATTTAACTATCTGGACTGATATACAGGTTACCCAAAAATTTAGAATTTAAACAAGAACAAAACTCATAATAGCAATATTTAATATACAAAGAAAATGTATCAATAGATTATATTCAGGCAATAAATTATGTTCCTCCGTTGACGTTCAAAACTGCAAAAAAAAAAAAAAAAAAAAAAAAAAATTAAAAAATAAAAACTGTAGAATTCCAAGCGATATGATTACATAAAAAAAAAATATATATATATACATATATTGATGTAGCCGATTTTTTTCTTGCATCTTTCCGTGTTCTTTTTTTTTTTTTTTTTTTTTTACTTTAAATCTCATAAAAGTGAAGAAATTTAAGGGGGAAAAATCACGTGAAAGAAATTTAAGAAAAAATTGAAAAACTATAGAATTCCAAACTACTTCATAGAAAGTACTTGAAAGAAATTTAAATAAACCAATAAGAATAGCTCGTGAAATGTATCAGTGTAAATGTCATCATTGTTTGATATAATGATAGGAATCGTAAGCATTGCTAAATAACGTTTCCAGAATATCTTAGACTCATTTGAGTTGACACAATTCAGAAGTTGGAATTCTTTTCTTAGAGTCACTATTTTAAACCATTTGGTATGATCAGGATGAAAAAAAAAAATATCGGTGGGTAAATATCTGTGGATGACCTTTCACAACTTAGAAAGTTCGCTCGTAACAAATAAAAATGGTTGCATTTAACCAATTATTAATTTTTTAGCAATTTTTTTTTTTTTTTTTTTAATATTTTGCTGTAATTCTATTTATTTTTAAACTTTGCAGAAAAAAGTGTCAATTATCGACTAAGATTGCTCGTACCTTAATAGAAATTTAATTAATTTGACATATGAACTGTTAAAAAGTTATTTTAACATCAAGTTTTTATTGTCCTGACTATTTAATTATGTCAAAAAGAACTTATCTACTTTTAAATAACTCTCTTGGATCAGAATCTAAAAGCAATGACGAGTTTCAGAAACATTATCGAATCATATAAAATTCGTAACCATGCTTCTTCCTACCCACTTCAAGAGCGCCCTCTGTGGCATTCAAGAGAAATGATTAGATGGCCTACAGACTCTCACCCCGATAGGAAGTGTATTTCTCGCATCCTGTGCATATCCGTAGAGTTCCGTAGAGTAGATATCCGTAGAGTAGAGTTCTTTAAAGAATCTATAATTATTTGTCTTTAAAATGCTTTAAATATTGTTTCTGTTTATATGTGTGTGGTGCTTGTGCGTGAGCAAATAAAGTTATGAGTTCTCCTACCTGAGCCTCAATATCTCGGCCCAACCACACCCAGTTACAATCTGGCTTCTCAACAAATTTAAAATGAAATCGATACCGACATACTATAAATCTAACAATATCTCAAAAAGCGGCACATATAAGCAAAGACGCAATTCCATAGCTTTGTCAACTAGATACTATGCCTAATACAGATGCAAAAAAAATTCCAGGGTGTAATGAGGACAAATTAATTTTTTCTATTTAAAAAAAAAAAAAAAACCCTGGTGCCTGATGGTTGAGTGACTAGCGCTTTGGTGCTCGGTGCCAAAGGGTTCGAGTAGCGAAGATGCTAGATGCGACATGGTCTAGGTCTAATATCACTGTAGAGCGTTGGGCGTAGGGCTTGACAACCGTATCCCGTAAAAAGAAAACATCAACTGTCTCGAAATCTGGCAGTAGGCAGACGCCCTTGGCCCACCCTGGGGCTGTTGCGCCAATGATGACGATAAAAAGACATAGATGAAATTATCAAAAAAAATGACCATTTTAAGTCATTAATAATTTATCAAGACAAGACATCTAAAACGAAAAGGTAAGGATAATTGCATTTTCGTCAGCCTATTGAGTAGAACTTAGGTTTTGTGCTGTCCCAAATTTGTTTTAAAAAATACCCAATTGCAAACAGCGAATCGCGATGATTACAGAATAATGTTGTTGAAAGTACAGCGGTAGAGTTCTTTTTTTT
Source organism: Caerostris extrusa (assembly GCA_021605095.1). Lineage (NCBI taxonomy): Eukaryota > Metazoa > Arthropoda > Arachnida > Araneae > Araneidae > Caerostris > Caerostris extrusa. The sequence goes on along the minus strand of BPLR01015712.1, from coordinate 151,076 downwards.
TATTTACATGTTATTGTGTCAAATCCCTGCTGTGCGGGACGGACATCCCATGACTAATCTACTCACGGATGGATGAAAGGGGCGGTTTCTGTTGTGGGATGGAGCACCCGTAGGTAGAAGTCTCACTTCACGCTGAAGAAGGAGGGAAGTGCCTTCCGGTAGACTTTAAGGGGCAGGAGGACTAAACCACATTTGTGTAACATATGGGAGAAAACAAGACTCTCAACAAGTAGTCCGACTAACGAGGGGGCTTGATGGCCGAGTGGCTAGCGCTCGGTACCACAGTTTTCGGGTTCGAATCCCGACTGGGCCATGGATGTTTGTAGTGGTTCGGAATCCATTTTAAACAGTATGTCCCGGTCTCATATGACCTTAGAGCGTTACAGAGGCCAATCAGACTTCTTCTCATCCAAATCATTTCGCAACTCTAAAATGGACAACTCAGCTCTAGGCACAATGATGTGGTGTGGTGTAGTAGTAGTCTGACTAACGAGGTGAGATACAGGCCATCACAGACACCATCGACTCAACTCGTTTTTAAAACAGTGTGTACAACAAAGCCGCCAGCGGATTGAACTGCAGCCTGAATGCTCACTAACGGCGCACATTGCCACTGAGTCAGTCTTTATTTACGTAGAGTAATTTTCTTTAAGATCGGCATATTTGCAAACAATTTGTAATCCTGTGAACATTTAATGCAAGAAAAATGGACAACATTTCGTTTAATAGTTGTTAATTAATAATTAATTGATAGTGATGTTTATTAATGTTACTTTTCAGTGAATTCGTTTAAATTTATTTCTTGTAAGATTGAAGAAAGTAGACATTTAAATGCCGATTAATGAAGGTGGTATCATGACAAAAACATATAAAAAATATATGCATCTAATATAACACCACATTTTCATGAATAAAAAAATGAGAGGTATAAAAAGAGGAAAATATCCTGATTAAATCGAAATCTAGCATGGAGGCATTATTCTTTACAAATTAAATTAGCTTCATTTTCCCTAAATAAATATGCGAAACACAGTCAAGTATTTAATACATAAAACCAAACCGGCATAAAATATGTTTTCTTTATGTTACAGTTTTAATGTACTCTATGTCATGTACAGTTCTTCAATGTTAGAGAGGAAGTACGCCTTCCGTAAGGAAGTGAAGTTGCAACTACACTCATGTCCATAAATTAAGGATAATTCAGAATCACACAGAAATTGAACTCTAAAATAAAAATTTCACCTGTAGAATTATCACATACATCTTGAAGAAGAATATGCAAATTACAGGAAACCACCAGATGGCGCGGATAGTACGTCACAATGACGAGAGTGTAAGAGAGGGGTATATAAGGAATGGTGGCAAAGAAGTAAAATTGTTCACAAGCGCTTTAAAAGCCTTTCAGTGCAATAACCGCATAGTTATGGCACAAAGGAAGCATTTGGATGATTTTTTACGTGGTAGAATTATCGGACGACTGGAATGTGGACGTACCCAGCTGGAAGTATCCGAGGAACTTGGAATCGCCCAGAGTGTCATCTCCAGGCTTTGACAACGATTCCAAGAGGATGGTAATGTGAGTAGATGTTACAGCACAGGTCGCCCCGAGTTACAACGCCGAATGAGGACCGGTATTTAGCAGTTACTGCCAAAAGAAACAGACAGAGCACAGAATCAGACCTGTCTCGTCAGATCTCTTCAGCTACCGGTACGACAGTTTCAAGGCAGACCGTGTACAGACACTTAGGGCGCATTGGTCTATATGCTCGTAGGCCTGTCAGATGTGTTCCACTTACTGCAACTCACAGTCGCCTGCGATTAACCTGGAGTAGAAAGCATGCATTGTGGACACCGCAACAGTGGTCTGGTGTGATGTTTTCCAACGAGTCCAGGTTTAGTTTGCAGTCTGATTCTCGCCGGACTTTCATATGGAGAGCGCCAGGTACCCGTTACCACCAAGAGAACACCATTGAACGACACCGTTACGGTGGTGCAGGATGGCTCGTTTGGGGAGGAATTATTCTTGGTTCCAGAACTGACCTGCATGTTCAGAGTGTAACGATGACAGGCCACTTTATCGGAATGTCATTCTGGAACAACATGTACGTTTGTTTCGGGGCGCCATGGGTGCTGAATTTCTGTTTATCGATGACAGCTCCCGTCCTCACCGTGCAAACATTGTAGACGAATGCCTTCAATTGGAGGATATCACCCGTATGGATTGGCCAACATACTCACCGGACTTGAATCCAATAGAGCATGTGTGGGATATGCTTGGCCGACGAATTGCAGCCCGTCAACCCCCTCCCACCTGTCAACCGGAACTTCGGAGGGCATTGCTTGATGAGTGGTGTAATATTCCCCAAGATCAGATTGATAATTTGATACTCAGCATGCCTAGGCGTTGTAAGGCCTGTATTGCATCGTCCGTGAGACATACTCCATATTAACCATCATACTAACCATGTTATACTTTTTTTTTTGTAAATAGGTTCTTTTTTGAAATTTGCTCCAGGGAGTAAAAATCGCAATTTTTATTAATTATATCAAACATATAGCATCTTTTTTGCTCTTTACCTTATGTTTAATAAATAGACTTTACAAATAAATCAAATTTGTTTTGCTTCTGTCTCTTTTCTTTGCCTGAACTTCATTATCCTTAATTTATGGACATGAGTGTATTTTACATTTTAATGTTGTATGGAAGAAAACCAGCAAAAATCGCACCAGTGAAATCAATGGTAAACGTTCATATATATATAGACTCGACGTTGCATTTGTTGTCTCAATATTAGAGGTAGCCTAACTATTACATACTTTTTTAAATTTCGATGTTTAAGATTTCGACAAGCACAGAACACGGATTTATTTTTACATGAAAAAATTGATGGAGTTTCAGAGTGCATCTCACATTTTATGGAGTTTTAGAGTGCATTTATTTGCACTATTTTTGTAAATTATCTCTCAGAAAATTAATAGTTATATAAATTATATACCAACAAGAAACAAAATTCACAAAACAAGCAAATTCACTGAACTAAACAATTTAATAAATATTTATTAGCCGGCCTCAAGCCTCCTGTTTCTCTAATCTAATACAGATTTCAGTTTCAATAATTTCAATAAGAATCTCACAATGAAACTATTCAATCCACAGAAAAATTTGATTTATTCTGAGAAACTTGATATAATGCACTTAAGCAAAATTTGAAAAATTTTGGGGTTATATGTAACGCCTTGTAAGTAAGGTTTATATGTAGGCAGTTTTTTATTGCAGGGGTGTGTGTTGGAGTTGAATAAATCAAACGTTAAATAAAACATTTTAAATCAAATTTTTGTTTTATTCAACTCTAACAGATGACGCCACCTGCGGTACAGTGAAAATTGTTTGTGGAATTGAAAGATATCGCTTTGATATTCTACAATGAAATAAAGAATGATTACAATCAAATATTTGTTTTTTTTTACTTCTATCAAAATCACCTTATAAGTCATGCAAAAGTTGTTTTTTAATTTACTAAAATTATTATTATTTTTTTCTTGTATCCATGGATAGCAGATGACTTAATATTATTTTAATTACCCAAAAAAAATGAACAAATTTATTATAAGCTTTAATTATTGATTTAATTAATATAATATTATTCAAATGTGTATCCAAAAATAAAATAATAATTTGTAGTTAGAAGAAAGAAAATTTTGTTTTTTAAGTTTAAAGCGCCAAGGTTTTTCTTTTCCTTTTATTAAATGATACATTGCTTTTATCTTATATCTAAATCGATTCATATTTGTTATTCTCATTAATTTTGTAAATCAACAGCTGCATTAAAATTCTTTTTTGTCAAAATTTAAATAGCATGCAATTATTAATTTTAAGAATTTTATTGTAAAATAACAATAAACTAGAAATTTTTAATATTTTGCTTTATTTTTTACTTATATGAAAACTTTTAAAGAAAAGATAAATGATTATAGTAATAATCTATTATTAAATTGCTTAAAAGTCTCTATAATCTATTCTGTGGATTTTAGAAAATCTTGATCGATTATCAAAAACATGAAAATCATTTAACATTTTTATTGCTGTTTATTATTTAAAAATTCTATTATTAAAGGAGGAAAACAATAAAAATGAATAAAAATTACAGTTATAGGGTTTAAATATTTTTAATAATACATTAACTGCTTTTTTATATTGCATATTTCGTGACAAAGAAGAGAGCGTTATTACGGATATTATTATTATTGATTATGTTATGAGAAATAATTTTAATAATTAGGTTATGAGAATTTTTTTCCCCAAAACAAAAGTTGCGCACAACATCTAAATACGCAATATAATGAAGAGAAACAAACTGCTGTCCGTACAATAATAAAATTATTCTATTTATAAAAACCTAAATCAAAATATTTACCCTATGCTGCCATCTAGTAATTCTTGACGAAACTAATAATGTAAGCTTACTTCAATAACTGCTAGATGGCAGCACAAACTTCTATTCTAGTTTTTTTTCCGATTTTATGCTATAGAACAATTTTGCGGAATGCTTTGTGTTTTGTAGCAGAAAGATGGCTTGGAATTTTTAGTATTAGTAACAAATAACGTAAATAAATATAAGAATAAAAAAAAAAAAATAAACTTTTATTTCAAAATTATCTGTATACAAATCAGAACTTGAAAATAATAAATAAACAATAATAATAAATAATAGTAAACAACATATTTATTATTTATGACTTTCTATTTTTGACATTTGAATTGCAAATTCTTTTAGTGTCAAGTGCAATATTAGAAAGCCGTATTCTTTTAATTAATGCAGAATTGAGTTTATTTATTTATTTTATTGGGATATTTTTCTTTTAAACTTATTCAAACATTATTAACTAGCATTTCTTTGATTTTTATTATTACCAGAATTTTTCATAATAATTTACTAAATTTATATTTTATACTCCACTAAGCTTTTGTAATGATCAGATTTAGTAATCTAAGATTTTGTAATTATATGCAATATATATATATATATATATATGCGTGTGTGTGTGTTTTATTATTATTATTACTACTCTTGAACACCAATGTTCAGTGGAACAAAGTTCATGGAACATGTTTTCAGAATCAGTGATTCTTAAACTGTGAAACATGACTCTCAAGTGCATGGAAGATATATTTGCTTTAGGAAAATTAATATACTTTAGATCAACAAGAAAAATTAAAGATATTAAAAAACTTTTTAAAAGCAGAGAATACAATTGTTAATTTTAAAACTATTAATAAATTAATTATTAATACTAGTTGAAACAAATATTACACAGTCAGAAGTAATAGTTTATTCAATTATTTTAGAGGATGCGGTAAAAATTAACTATTAACAATTTTGTTACTCTTTCTCTAAATATTCTATCTTGACATCTTATGTTTTGTGACATCCTTTCCATGGAGTGAGAAAAGGGCTACTTTCCGCCATAGCTCAACAGCTCAGCTAAGAATGTTTGGTTAAATGGCTAGACATGATTTCCACAGTCCAGTTGTGTAATGAATATTTTCGGTACTTACGTATTAACGATACCTTGGCGACAGTTGCGCCAATAAAGAGCACACGCGCCAACCGCAGTTACAGATTTGGCGGTTTTTAAGTGGCGCCAATCTACATTTAAAATTTTTCTTCCAAATAATAAAATATATAAAACACTTCCTTTAAAATCAAAACGCTTTCAAAATTCAAAACACTTTCATCAATTTCCACAATGCAATCTGGTCCACCTACCTTCTTTTTTGGTTTATTCTCTATATCCAAGACACATAATTCACGCATGTAATTGTTCCAATCTATAACAGTTTTATTCGATAAATCAAGTTGTTTTTCACAAAATTTAATCGACGTCAACTCCTCGCACCAGCAGTATATGAATCTCAAAGCTGTACAAAATGGAATTCTGCTTCCCTCAAACCAGTTGTCTTTTCTAAGTCCCCCACGATAAGCACACTGACGGAAATTGTATTTCCAAAACTTACGTTTACCAAAATAGAGTTTCATGTCATGGAATTGGGACATTTTCGTTGTTTTGGTAAAATATTTCGCTCCTGAAAAATAAAAAATTGCATCTTATTCTGTTTCTAGCAAATCCCAAATACGCATTTTCGTAGCACTACAAAATGGCGTCAAAACTCAGCAAATCTGCAGCTGTTAGATTGGCGCCACTTAAAAACCGCCAAATCTGAAGCTGTTAGATTGGCGACACTTATAAATCGCCAAGTCTATCGCCAATGTATACCAAGTCAACCGCCAAGGTATCGTTAATACGTAAGTACCATAATTTCTTTAGATTTCTATTTTTCTGCAGAATAGAATGCCATAGACTTCTCAATTTTTTTTTTTCAAGTTGCTCTGATCCACAAAGAATTGTTTTATTCTTTTGCGGAGCTAGAACATGGCATGGCATGTTATGACTTAGGGTAATTATAACCTGTTTTACAATTGTATAAACTTGTTCGAATTTTTTTATGCCTTAAATTTTAAATATTTTTTTCTTTTACTTAGGTACCGAATTCATTAGTTTTCAACACAGAAAATGAAATAATAAATTAATAAATCATCATTTAAAAATTGTTTGCCGTCACTTTTTAGTTAGAATCAAAATTGCCTTAGCTTATAATGAGTTCCTTATATAAGAAGATTTGAAGAGTGGTCCTTCATACTTTTAAGGCTTATTAAAGGTTTAGTTCGGGCAGATACAAAATCAATAGTAAATTTTGACAATTAGAAACCCTAATCGTAAGTAAAAAATTGGGAATTCATTTTAAGTTAATTTCCAATTTTTTACTGTTGATTATGGTTTTACTTTCGAAATTGAAGTTCCGGCGGAGAAATAAATGATGAATCATGTTTACATAAATTGAAATTCTTGTGAACATAATTCATCATTTATTTCTTCGTTGGACATCAATTTTGTAACTACAAGAGATAATTAACCCTCTTGTTAGTCTTAAGTTGATAATTTGAAAAATATCAAATTGATAGTTACAAAATTATTATATATCACTATTACTAATCAGTTAAAATTTAATAATTTCATTAATATTGAAATTATCAGGTTAAATTTATCCTAAAATCTAATTTTGTAATCTTATCTTTCTATAGCATGCAAGCAATCTTTCAGTTACCAACTTGAGTTTAGCTCATACTATTATATTTTATGTCTTCTTATTTTAGGCTACACCTTATCCAAAAATTTCATAAAAATCAATGAAATTTTTTTTTTTTTTTTTGGGGGGTTGTTTTCCATGAATTTTAAAAGAAATAAATCCTTAAATGTATCAAGAAACAAATCAAAATTTTATTCTAAACCTTTGTATGAATTCTAAACATTAAGAACATACTTCATTGATACACAACTTGTGCAAATCATTGTAAATTGTACAAATTTTAGATTTGCACATTCTCTCTTCTAGCAATCCATAATCAATCGATACACACAAGGAAGTCTGTAATCAATCAATAAATCAAAAATCCATAATGAATCAAATATTCAGAAGTATATAATTTTTCAAAAGTGAATAATCAACCAAGCCCATAATCAATCGATTCTCACAGTGAAGTATATAATTAATCAATAATTCAAAAATCCATAATGAATCAATGATTCAGAAGTTTATAATGAAACAGAAGTCAATAATCAACCAAGTCCATAATCAATCAATTCTCATAGGGATATCCATAATAAATTAGTTCAAAAATCCATAATGAATCAATGATTCAGAAGTTTATAATCAATCAATCTAGTTCATAATCAAGTCAATAATCAGTCCATAATCAATCAATTCTCAGGGATATCCATAATCAATCAATAATTCAAAATAAGCATTCATCAATAATCACCCAAGCCCATAATCAATCAATAATTCAGAAGTTTATAATCAATCAGAAGTCAATAATCACCAAGCCCATAATCAATCAATAATTCAGAAATTTATAACCATTAAAAGTCAATAATCAAGCAATCTCATAATCAATAAATAATTCAGAAGTTTATAATCAATCAGAAATTAATAATCAACCAAATCCATAATCAATCAAAATGCTATAGGGAATACATGACTGGACATTGACACATTGTAAATGCTATTACATGCATTATCAACTCGTACTATAAATAAATTTCTACAATCGAAATATGAAAGTTATGCGGCAAATTAATGCTTTTATTTAAAGAACACTAAGAATGACTGACACTGACCTTCTAAGAGATTAATTAATTTTTGGAATAATACCTTTGACTCTTACTTTTTGTTAGTTTCTCAGTTTTGGACAATATCACGAACTTCATGCAGATCAATAATATGTGTACATATAGTAAAATATATACTGACGAAAACAATATCGGAAAAAAAATGACAGTTAAAATTTTAAATAGTACACATGAGTATTAGCAGATTAAATGATTTGCAAGCTTTCAAAGATATTGCAAATCCTTAGTACTGTAGTCAGATTTCTACGTCACCTATTAATAAAAGCATTTTATCTTCTCCCGATTACAAGCATTGATTGGTTCTGTTGCTATGGTTCTGAAGACGGCTGACTGCGACTGGCCTCCAACATTGACAGCTTTTGCGAATGTTCGACTAGAACTATGGATTAAGTATAAAAAAAAAGTATTTAGTGCAACTTAAAATACTTGTTCGAAATTAATAAAGATGCCATTTCGTCTGACCAAAAGAAAAGACAATTATCTGGAAGATCAACATCAGCCACTAAAGGATTTACGATAGGAATTAAAGAAACAAACACAAAGCAGAGATTTTAATTATCGTCTTTTTTTAAAGTTTATTGACTTAGCTTGTTTAAAATATCAGAAACAAACACAAAACAGAGATTTTAATTATCGTCTTTTTTGTTTATTGACTTAGCTTGTTTAAACGAATATCCAGAAACAGAGATTTTAATTATCGTCTTTTTGTTTATTGACTTAGCTTGTTTAAACGAATATCCAGAAACAAACACAAAACAGAGATTTTAATTATCGTCTTTTTGTTTATTGACTTAGCTTGTTTAAACGAATATCCACGAAGCTATAACTAACAATAAATGTAATTCCAATTTGGATTTATTATTAGTAATTTAAATAAATATTTTATTTTGGCTTTTGTGAAACACAAATTAAAATAGAAGAAATAAGAATAAATAAAGAATACAAGAAATAATTCAAAGAGGGAAGAATAAAAATAACACAATAAGAAAGAATACAAGAAGAAATAAGAATAAATAGAATCCTTTATAATAAATAGTCTCACCTTCTGTCATTGGTAGGAACATTTTTGTTGATTGTTAGCTAGTATAACATATAAAATGATATTCAAATTTTATTTTGCAATTTAAAATATAAGATCCAATGAGTCTGATATTTTTGTGTTTATTATACACAGAAATTATATTTATATATCATTAAACTTCTTCTGTGAAAAAGAAAATAAAAATTTTCAAAATTCTCATTAAGTTAATACGATAATTATTTTTTAGAAAATGATACTGTAGGTTAAAAAAAAATCCCTACAAAGACATATTTTGATTTAATTGTTACAGTTTCAAAAATTATATACACACAAATAAAATTTTTATGTAAGAAATTAAAAAAATGATAAAGAACATATTTATAATCAAAATTTTTTAATTAAAAAAAATTGAAAAACATATATGATTTAAAAACTTGACAAAAAGATTCGAACTTTAAATGAAAAATCCTTTTGGTGTTATAATAAATTACGTAAATATTAAATGTATCATTAGAAAGTTAAATATAAATTCCTAGAATTTTGTACTGGTGAAAAATTCAAAATTTTATGTTATAATAAATTAAGCAATTAATAAATGTATGATTAGAAAGTTAAACTGAAATTCATAGAAATTTATACTGGTGAAAAATTTTTAATTTGGTGTTATAATAAATTGTGTAATTGTTAAATGTATGATTAGAAAGTTAAACTGAAATTCCTAAAAATTTGTACTGGTGAACAATATAAATGACTAATATATTTTTACGCGAAGAAAATAATAGGATAATAAATTATTGATTTTTTCAAATACTGCCAGTTTTAAGAAATATTTTCAACATGACAGAAAACTTTACATTTATATAACTTTTGAGATGCATTCCAACGTTTTTATTTAGCATTATATAAATGCTTCTCACCGTTCAAAATTTTTCCTTTTTTTTTTTTTATTGTCTATCTTTTATCTCTATATAAATGTAATTTATTTTGAATTTTATGCAGTGATAAATTCCAACTTTTATTCTTATTAACTTCTTCACCAAAGATCCAGTCGATGAATAAAAGTCTTTTCAAATTCTTATTAACTCTGAATAAATATTTGGTGTTCTCATAGAACGCGCGAATTGAAATGGAACGAGCAAACGATTTTTGAAAGATTGCCAAAAAAATAACAAAATGCAAATGCAGTGATTGTCTTTTGACCCGGGGAAGTTATTTTCTTGTTTCAGTCGGAACACTTATCAGGCAGAGAAAAGAGAACACATCAAACGAAAATAAGTTCCAGGGATTGCAAAGAAATAAGAAATCAGAAACGTAATTTAATTTATGTCTGTGAAAAATTTTGGCAACGCATTTTAAATTGTTCGAATTGAATTAAGAACGCAGTCGTTCGAATTGTGAGAAATAAATGACATCTTATGTAGAATAAACGAAGAAAAGAACAGATTGAATATTTGAAATCATTGCACTTAATTTAAACTGAAAAAAAAAATATAGAATCTTGTTGGGAAATGAGAAAAATTTAATCAGTTACTATCCCCTGTTGGATTCAAGCTCTAGATTGTCATATATTTTTCTTTTTGGGATTTCTAACAGAAAGGACAATACATCTCAACGCGTCTAATTGAAATCGATGTTCATTGCTTGTTTTTGTAACTGAATAAATGTCAAACGTTTCTGATGGTAAATGCTTTTATTTTTTGTCTTTTTGCTTAGTTTTAAAATTGAAATTGGGCATTATATTTCTTATTGAAATGAAACTCAAATTGATTTAAAGGATTTTCAATATTATTTTATTTTAAAAAACTACTTATTTTTATATTTATAATCAGAATAAAGCAGAATTCTAATTAAAAATCTAACTAAACAATTTTCAAAAGAGTGAATGTTTCATATTTGAATTATTCAAAAATATTTATTCAGAAATATTTGTTACTCAAAAGAAGGAAACTTTATGCTTTAAAATATAGTGAAAGAAAAAAATCACATTAACGATTTGTTAATACAAAACTTTTTATACTTTTATTAAAATTTAACAAAATTTAATTTTTTTTTTTTTAACATAAGAATTTTTTTTTATTCATGGCTATGGAAACACCAGTTTACGAATTACCTATATTGTTATTAAACCATAAATAATAATAATTTAGTGTTAACTAGAATTACGACATTTTCAAATTATAGATGTTTTTAATTTAAGTTTAGTAAATTGAAAACATCTGTAATCTGTAACTTTTTTATTCAAAGTTGTAAATTATAGTAAAATAGTTTTATTCAAAGGGATATTTTTGTTATTATTTATTAATTATAATTCAAAATACTAACTAATATAACATAATATTGTATATATATTTTTTTAGATTAAATACTTTAGTAAGATTTGAGCTGAAAATTTTCAGTATTATATTGCAAACGATTGATTATTTATATAATATTCATTTAAAAAATCTCACAAAACCTGGACAGTTGGCCTGATGGCTGAATGGCTAGCGCTCTGGCGTTCGGTACCACAGGTATCGAGTTCAAACAGTCCCGGCGTTGCCCATGGGTGTTGTAGTGGTTCGAAATCCAAACTTTTCAAACCGTAGGTCCCGGTCCTAATAGGATCGTAGAGCGCTGCCACTCAATGTCTAGGGGGCATTGTTACTCCGCGTCCGTGGCTTATCTTCAAGCTACACGCGCCCCCCTGGGTAATGCAAAGTGAGTAACATCGGCGCAGCCCTTATGGCGAAAGATCACGGTCTGTTTGCCAGCTGTATTAGAAAAAAAAAAGTTTCATCATATCAAATTAAATAAAATAGAAGCTTTTCAGGGGCGCTGTTGGCAGTTCATTTATGGAATCTGAAAATAAATAAATAACTACATGAAATTCAAATTTGAAATTTTTTAAATGAATAAAACTTACAGAACCATTCTGAATAAATGTAAAATAGATTAAATACGTATTGGGAATCATAAACATGAATAGAACTTTTAAAGAGCTATGTAACCATTTTCAGTACTTACATGTTAAGCAAACGATTTCTTTATTTATATTCAGAACTAAATAGTTTAAAAGTGTAAATTTGTTATGAAAAATTATGTAAATTCGTTAATTAATTAAAAAAATTGTTATTTCTTTAAATTAAAAAATTGCTTATTGCCCTGAATTACAATCATTATAAATTTTTTAAAAATATATCAATTATGTTTAAAGCTCACTCAACAGTGAAAAGTCTTGTCGTTCAATATAATAGGTGGGCTGCAAAGTTCATAGACTGGCATAGAGATGGAGCTACTAGTATTAAATCCATCTGATTTTTAGTTAGCCCTAACCTTCAAAAGACACGTGTATAAATTTGACAGCTGTTGCACTATAAGTATGTGATCTATGTATCCATCTATGTGTCAGCCTACGAATTTTTCAGTCCCACCTGTTAATATACAACATATTTTTCCATTCTATCGTTAAGTAGCTTGATATTGTTATAATCAGATTTATTATAAAACATTAATTTAAATAAATTGTTATATCTTCAATTAATTGTTTATAATAAACATAATAATTCAATAATTGTTTATAATTATTCAAATAAATTGTTTATCATATTAACTTCGTCATAAAATTATATGTTTTATTGAACTAAAAATTAGTTTTTTTTTTTTTTTTTTTTGTACTTTTTGGATATGCACCAGATAAAAAACAATAATAAATTAAGAAGCATAATGATAAATAAATAAACTTTTAAGTGTTATAGTTTTAAGTTTTTGGAGATATATAAATAATAATTTTATACTTGAGACCTTTTAGCAATGTAGTGTTGGAGGAAAAAAATATCTAGGCAATCTTTCAAAAATCTTCTAACTCTTGTACGAACTGTGTCAAATGTCTGCAAATTGTATAAAAGTAAATTTTGTTAGAGTTAAGCTTAATAGTCATACAGAGAGAATTGAAGAAATGTTTTCTGTGCTTTTAGTATGAATTTTCTTTAAATATTCTGTACTTCTTAATTAAAAACAAGTGTAAATGACTAATAAAATTCCAATTATGTTTGGTATAATAGAATTTTGTTTATTGAAAAAAATCGTTCTGTTTATGAAAAAAAGTCATTTTTTCTTTATTTTTGCAATGCAGAACTTAAATAATTCTTGAAAACAGTATTTTGAATGAATATTATTTTAATATATTAAATCTGAAAATTTTTTCCTTCTTTAAAAAAAGATATTAAAAATACTAGCATAATCCAATAATAGCAAATAAATAAGTAAATAAACAAATAATTAATAAGGAGAAACAATGCCTAAGAAGAATACAGGAAATAATTTTGTTTCTATATCAAAGAATATTGTAAAACGTATTCACTTAGAATTATAATTTTTGATTCTAACAGATTCACATAGAATTAAAATTTTTTATAGCTTGCAACAACAAAATATTAGTAAACTTTTAGGGTCATCAGTAATACATTACTTATCATTTTCTCTAGTTGTTGCAGTAAAAAATATTTACAGATATATATATAAAACACAGGGCCTGAATGGCCGAGTGGCTAGCGCTCTGGCGCTCGGTACCACAGGTTTCGGGTTCGTGTCCCGGCGGTGCCATGGATGTTTGCAGTGGTTCGGAATCCATTTTAAGCCGTAGGTCTCCGGTCTAACAGGATCATAGAGCGTTGTGGGGGCATTGTTACTCCGCGTCCGTGTCGTATCTTCAAGCTACACGCGCCCCCTGGGTAATGCAAAGTGAGTAACGTCTGTGCAGCGCTTGCCTTAAGGCATCAAGACCAAGCTGTCTAAGTGTTTGCCAGCTGCATTAGAATATATATATATAAACCCTACTTAGTAACACAAAATTTTGTTATGTGCTGTTAACAATTGCATTTCAGTTATATGTAGATAATTCGACATTTGAAAGAAAAGCTTATAAAATCTGAATTGCTATGATCTCTTATTTCAATCAAAAAGTTAATGTTGAAAAAAATTTGCAGATTTAACTTTTAACTTTCCAAAGCTTATAAGAAGAGGTTCAGTTGATTTACAAAATTGAAATGAATTTTATGTTGTAATTTAAACACATAATAACTACAGACATTGTTAGACATAGCTCAACATTGTTTCATAAGTGAGAGGGATTTGAAATATATCTAAACTCATGTTTGTGAAAATTGCAACACCATGAAGGAATCATCATAATTGAATGAAATTTAATACACAGTTGAGTGGTAGTGGTACAAATAAATGATTAAATGTTCAAAGCAAACAAACAATAACAAGAGATCGGAATCAGTATTTTGTGTAGCCACCACGCGCCTCAATAAGTGCTGCTACACGACGTGGCATGGAGTCAAACAAATTTTGAATGTCTACCTGAGGAAGAGCATTCCATATTGTTTGTATGCGCACCCAAAGTTCGTCTGCAATAGCAACAGGACGAGGATCACGAGCGAGACGCCGACCAACGAAATCCCACACATGTTCAATCGGCGACATATCCGGGGAATACGCAGGCCAAGGAAGAAGCTGTACCTGCCGCGTTGCAAAGAAGGATTGAACACTCCTAGCGATATGAGGGCGGGCATTGTCCTGTTGAAATACAGCGCCTGGCAAGCTTTGAAGGAAGGGAACAACTTGGGGCTGTAGAACTTCACTGATGTACCGGTTGCTGTTCAGATTTGCCCACAATTCTTAGCAATTGAGAACGTCCATGATATGCTATGGCACCCCAGACCATAACTCCGGGTGTTCGTCCACTGTGGCGTTCGATAATGCACTCCGGAAGGTGGCGTTCATCGGCATAGCGTCTGACACGAATGCGGCCATCATGGTACCACAAATTAAAGCGAGATTCGTCAGAAAACACGACATGCTGCCAATCAGCACGCCAGTCTCTATGCTGAGCGGCCCATTGTAGCCGCAGGCGGCGATGGCTTAGCGTGAGAGGGATCCTGTATAAAGGAGTCCTTGCGCGCAGTCCACGCTGCAGCAAACGTCTACGAATTGATGAAGCACACGATGAAACACCTGTAGCTATTGACCACTGTGCTGCCAATTGTCTAGAGGAAGCTGTACGGTCCGTCAGCGCCATGCGGACCAGTGTCTATCATCGCGAGCTGACGTCACATTTCGGGGTCCTCTCCCGGATTTCCGAGTTGTCCGACACTCGTCCGTCCACTGCTTCCAAAGACGCATCACTGTGCTGCTGTTACGCTGCGCACGAGCGGCTACTGCACGATAAGACAATCCAGCTTCACGAAGGACGATGATTCTCCCCCGTTCAAACTCTGTAAGTTGTTCAAATCTCGCTCTCTTTCGTCGAAGAGGCATAAATAACGATCGAGCTAACGTTTACCACAAGCAGATAACCACCGATAACCCTACACGCCTCGCTACAGCCGTGTATTTATTCGGATCCATCCGCCGTTCAGAGGGCGCTGCTCAGCATACGCATGCGCTACAGATTTGAAATTCTAATTATTTGCATATCATGCGCTAATTTGCATTTCCTGAAAATTTCAGCTCACTCACGTAAGTCCTTCATGGTGTTGCAATTTTCACAAACACGAATTTATTTGAGAGAAAAGGGTTAGAAATTCAATCACTATTTTCATATAATTAGAGTCACTAAAAATGATAAATTTATATGAGTATCGACATATAAATCAGCGATAACACAGCAGAGTACCCCTTTTTCTTGGGTTTGAGAAGGTCACGAAAGAGACAGGAACCCTTTAAGAAGCCATGTTTAGAGCTGTTCATTACAAACTGCAGCGGTGAAATGAAGGTGCAATGTAGCAGGCCCTTCATGGTGCACACTGGATAAAGTTGATTCTATTACATATCTACAGTCGTAATGGCAAATGTTCAGGTCAGATTTTGCTGAAGTTAAAATTGGCAAATAGCATTTTGAAGAAACTTTTTAGAAATATATTTTCCGCATATGAGTCAAATACACCCAACTGGTGTTCAATAATGAAGGTATAAAAAAATAGTAATTTTAATATTGATTACGAATGCTTCTTGAAGAAAATACTGCTACATATAACATAAATAACATACTAATAATTATATAACATAAATAATATAGTAATAATTACCCATAAAATATATGGATATTGTTTTGAGGATCGCGGTTTTCGTGCACTTGATCACTTTTAAATTTGGTATTCAATTTCCTTCGTTTTACTATTTTTTTTTTTTTTTTTTTTCAAATTTCTTTTATGAACTTTTTCTTAAAAATTTTTTCACGAGCTGTTTTTATCCATAATATTTATTTACAAAATAATTGAGTGAATACTGTAACGTCTCGGCCTACATTAGACTTATAAAGGCGTCACGAAGAGGGCCACTTTCAGGTTCATGGGAACACTTTAATTTTTATTTACAAGCATTATATACATATACAGAATTCTATTTACAAAAATCAAAATTAAAGATAATTTGATCAACAAGTGCATTTCACTCCAAGGACTGAGATTTTCAGAGTTCCAGAGCCTTCGACCAATCTAAACACCCGGTCTGCGGAAGACCTTAACTATCACACGACGTGATTCACGAAACCACAAGGTGATCGCTTTGAAAACAGGCGGAAAACTTCGGCCTATTCAGTCACTTCAGAGAAAAAAAAAATACTTCTTGTCGACTCGTCACAGAACTCTCTCTCTCTTCTTCACCAAAAATCTCTTTTAAGACATTTCGTCAAGCGGGAAGGTCAATTTCCCTCTCTTGTCATTGGGTAGACATTTCTCAGCTCGTCATCTATCACCCATCACGATGGAACAACTCATAGTATATCATTTTCAATCTGTAGTAGTTTCGACCTGTGAAGGTCGCACAGGCATTCGCTAATTTTTGTGAGTCTTGTTATGCATGATACCGAATATCTGCTATCAGATTGAAGTGATAGGTGGTTCTCATTAGTACAAAACACTAATCGCATGCAATATAACTATCCACAATAAAAATCGTTTACTGTCAAATTTGAGTGATGGGTTTATTATATATATTTTTAAATAGCATACATTCCTCTCTGTTGGGAATGAAATACCAAAACTCTTCTCGTGAGAAAAAAAAAATGCTACAATACTAAATAAGCTAGCAAATAAATTAATTCAGAAGAAAAATAAATTGTTATATAAAAAGATTGTCTGCTGAAAGCAAAGACAATTTTATTTCAAAGTGAAAAATAAAAATTTTCAAGGAAAGAAAATCGTTTGGTATTCACTATATATTTATATGTTTTTTTTAACATTGCTGTTATGTGCTTTGTTCTTTACATTTAATTCTAAATGTTATGGGTAACCTGCATATCACCTCAGCCGATTACATTTATATACTATTTAATAATCCAGGGAATTTCTATGAGCTTTTAAAACACATAAATCATCAAAAATAAACTACGGCATCCAACTATCACTTTCATGAGGCGAGAGAGTGTGGAATGCCTCTACTAATTCGGAACAATTTCCACCCTGTCACTTTCGCTACGCCTTGTATCCCAACAATTTATTCACATCAGAAGAAAATAAGTGCCTTTTAAAGCCCGTCCTTTCACCAGGCAGCGCGACCCATTAACATATAGAAAGCATCCTAAGGAGTTGGACTTCTGGGGGCATTTTTTATTGGAAGTAAACGGACGACAAATGTTGGCACACACACTCTCTCTCTCAAGGAAAAGGGGTGCTGCGTCGAGTATTGTTCCACTCACCCCACCACTACCCCCTTCCCATAATTCAGTTTTCGCTCTCAGAGATGGGAAAAAATGGATTTCATACGCCCTTCCCCCAAATTGAATTGCCTTCGGGCCAAAAGAGATTCCTTTCGTTCGAGACACTGAAATAATATTTTCTTCCACAGAGTAAGAAAACAGGGGGGGACGGTTTTGGAAAATCTGTGGAAGGAAGCGCCTTCCCTGAAATCTTCTGCTGCGAAGTTTTATAACCCTTTTAGTAATTCCTATTACAGAATTCTGTGTGACATTGGGAAATATTTTGTTATTATTAACGTTGGTTGGCGTCGCCTAAGGAAGGCTTAAAAGGTGTTCTTAAAAATTTTCCAATCTAATTTTGCTACAGGCATGTTAAATGCCTATACCACATTGTGTTTGCTCACTCACGACAGCATTATTTATAGCAATATAGAGTTACAACGTACTAGAGTTAGCTGTATAATTAATCCAATTTGAACACATAATAAAATTAATGTTATTATTAATTATTATTAACCTTGGTGGATGTCGCCTTAGAAAGCCTAAAAGGTAGATTGTTGTAGCATTTTCCAAAATGCATTTACCACATTGTGTTTATTCACGCATGACAGCATTATTTACAGCAACATGGTGCTTGTCTACATTATGCAATAGCGGTATCTTTATAATTAATCTATTAACATTATTAATAATTATTATTAATAACATATTAATAGATTAATTATACAGTTATTAACATTAGCATTATTATTAGTGAGCGTCGCCTTAGGACAAAAAAGGTTTTCTTAAAAATTTCTTAATCTAATTTTACTACTGGCATGATAAATGCATATACATTGCGTTCTTTAATCACTGAAAAACTAATATTGCAGAAACTCTGTTTGATGTTCTTAACACTAGAAAGCAATTTAGATCAATGAAGAACCAATTTTCCACGAACAGTTTCAGGGTTGTCCACAAGGGATCTTGCAGTGGCCCAGCTTTTACAACATTATAGAGTGAAAGCTGTATCTTATAGAACCTTTGAGGAAATATTAAATTTTCTCTGGCCAGCTGATATTCATTTACAAGTATTTGCAGATGACTTCGTATTCATCATTTCAAGCAGTACAAGAGAGGGACTCCTAGAATTCGCGGCCACAGTTCTGGATAAATTTAAAAGGTAGTCAATTATGTTACTGTTTACTTGAAAAGACTAACTACATTTTATTCATAAATTAAAAACTGGTCCAAAGATTCACTGGAATGACAAACTAATACGCAGAAAAAAAGACTAAAATATTTGGGAGTCATTTTAGATGAAAAACTTAATTGTATTGCGCATCCTAAACAACAATCAACCAAAGCTATGGAAAAAGCTGAATCGTCTCTACAGTATTGCTGGTAACAAGTGGGTAATCAATAAAGAACACAGAAAAACTACTCTGCAAAACCGTTATTGAGCGCATGCTTTCCCTTGGTGCAACAATATGGCCAACCAATCTTACTGCCAGACAAACAAGAATTATTACCTCAATTCAAAGATCTTTTTAGTTTTATTACCAAAACTTATTGCACAACTCCAACTCCAGATATGCAAGTGGTAACTGGAATACCACTTTTATACCTGACAATTAAATAAGGAAGCAGTTTCATACAAATCCCTAAAAGTCGAAAGATGTTGGCAATACATGGCACTAAGTTTAATTCGAAAGTTTACGAGGAAAAACAAAACGTTTCAAAGTACATCCAGAAAATTCGGACAAAGAACTAAAAATCTGTATTCATAATCATTTCAACTATAATTCCACTATTAATATTTTCACAGATGGTTCTGAATCTGAAATTGGCACAGGTTGTGCACTTTACTGTTCCAAATATGACAAATTAATTCCCGAATAGAAAGGAAAACTTTCCAAAAACAACTCTATCTTCCAAGATGAACTTCTATATCTCTTAGATGACATTCGAAATCTCAAAATTCTTCAGTTTCAATTTGAACAGACAGACTCTAGTTTATCGGGCATCGTTAAACCTAAAATCCCTCATCTAAAGGCCAGAGAAGTACAATAAAAAATAAAAGAAAGAAGAGAAATTTTGCCTTATTTGGACGACAGCGAAATGTTTGATAGCATTCATTTCAATTCATTCTATTACAATTGAAAACAGTTTAAATAAAGGAGTTTAGTTATAAATGTTTTTTCACTTTCACTTAAAAATTTTTTTTTCGATATTAAAATATTATGGTTGATTTTTTGGTAATGGTTTCATTTAATTAGTATAAATGAAAACAGAAGGAGAAACATGAATATTTAAATATATAATTTATATTTTGTTAGAACATTGTTATTTTTAGTTATTGTATAGATTTATAAATTAATAGCAACAACAATGGCAGCAAATAAAAAGTTAAAGAATTGTAATCCAAACAATAAAGCAGCTTATAAGAATTAAAATCAGCTAACAATGACTAATAATGTAAGAAACAACTTTTAATACAGGAAAGATCCTAAAACGTTTTGATCAAACGAAGTATGTTTAGTACTATAAAATTTTGTGATTTTTCATAATTATGGATGAGGCTAAAGTTGTGGCCACTGTTTTTACAGCATGCGGGTTGTGGTTGTTTGCTAAAGCCATCTTTAGCTGATGCTTGGAGTATTATTCATTTTGGATTTTATGCTTTTCTGTTAAGTGTTATATTGATAGAAAATGAATTGTTTAAAGCTCCAAATTTAAATCTTGCTGACAATGAAACAATGAGTAATGATGAGCTTACTCCAACCAAGGATGATTTACCAACAGATGAAATCGATAAACATGTGGATAGTGATATGAGTTTAAGTCTTGCTCACTGCGATACAATGACAAATGATGAATTTCTTGATTGCGATGAGGAATTGTTGCTTGAAGAACAGATGGGTCTTTTAATTCAAGAAGTCGATTCTACTCCTGCTAAAATAAACATGGAAGTCCCAAGCTTTCTTGTGAATAATGATACTGACCAACAGCAGCTTGAATACGGAAGATCTAGTATCTTACCATGCTGCGATTATTTTGGGTTAAAGATAACGGATCATCAGTTACTGTACGGATCATTTCAAATCCTATTGAGGAGCTTCAACTAAATGATAAAAAGGCATCACTTATTTATATTATTTTTTTATAAATTGCTAAATAAGGAACTTTAAAATCTCCTGAAAGAATGAAACAAATCATGCATTAAATTTTGGAAATTAGAAATAAATGTAGTATAGCTTTTCATGATTTTTAACAAGTAAATCTACAAAGGTGAAAATGATCATAGATTCAACATAAACTGTTTCTTAAAAATGTTTTTGAAAATACTGATATAGACATTTCTCCAGCCTTTTCTATTGCCTTGAACAGAACTTTAAAACAGATGAAGTACAAAGATATTCTTTTCCAGGACTAAACAAAAAAGCATGTGCTACAGAGGAAAAAAAGGTTGTATGCTCTCCATAACATTTAATCTACTTTCTTCAATTTCCTGCCTTGAATTCTATAGAAATTCTTCTTCTTTCCCGAAGCAATTAAAACGTATGTTTCATGTTCAAGATGACACAAAATATGCCTTCCGTCTTCCTTTGTCCATTCTTTGCTTGCTTATCTCAATGGGAAAGAAATAATTCATAATTCACCAGAGTGCTGCTTCCTTCCACCAAGTTCAAGACTAACAAAATGTCCGTTTTTATGCTTGAAATGAATATTATAAGCATGACGAAATCTTCATATCTGCCTTCTACTTTTGCTTTTCACCACGAGGATCGTAATTTGGGATAGTGCTGATTCCTCTCTTGTTTGCTCTTCTGGAATACCTGTTATGGATACGATAAACTTTTGAGATCTTTATTCCAGTTTTCTTCCTTTGCTCGTCTTCTTATCATCATGGGAACAAAGAAAATTTCTAATTCACCAGAGTACTGCTTCCTTTCTCCAGGGAGAGATATTGGTTCAAATACCAGAAATGAACAGGATTTGTCTCCAAGATCAAAACAGCCTGCCTTCTTCCTTTGCTTGTCTGTCACGAGTTCATCTACTTTCCTCAAAGGTAGACTAAGAATATGTTTGCGGAAATGCTTGAGATGGATATATGTCTTCGAAATCATTACGTCTGACTTCTTCCTTTTGTTTGACCACTTGTCACCATGGGAACTGAGAAAATTGCTAATTCACGAGAGTGCTGATACCTTCTTCCAAAGACAGACTAAGAACATATCTGCTAAAATGAACATGATATGTCTTCAAAATCTTCACATCTTCCTTTTGCTTGCCCACTTGTCACCATGGGAACTGAGAATTTTTGCTAATTCACGAAAATGTTGAAACTGTTCTCTAAAGACAGACTAAGAACATGTCTGTTAAAATGGGCATGATATGCCTTCTAAATCTTCCCATATTTCTTTTGCTTGTCCACTTGTAAGCATGGGAACTGAAAATTTTCTAATTCACTAGAGTGGTGAACCATTTCCTCTATAGACAGACTAAGAAAATGTTTGTTAGAGACGTTCTTGTACTTTCCTTTTGCTTGTCTCCATGGAAACTGAGAAAATTGCTAATTCACGACAGTGCTAATCCTTTCCTCCAAAGACAGACAGACAAAGAACATGTAACATAATTCGTAATTCATTGATGAATCTTTCCTTCAGGAACCAAGAGCAAGTTTGCTCTAATTCCTGAAATGGATGTGATATGCTTTCGAGATCTTCAGATCAGCTTTCTTCCTTTGCTATACCTGATAATCTCTAGAACAGGAAAAAAAAAAAAAAAAATGATGGTTCTTCTTAACTAGAAAAATCACAATTTTAGATTAGTTTTATTTTGTTTGAAATTTATGAATATTAGTTTTATACTATTCTAAATTTAAGAATTTCATTTATCGTTTTGTGATTCCATTAAACATTTTTAAAATATACCTGAAATTAATAAAGTAATCTGCTTTTCATTTTCTTCTTATTCTTGTATCAGCTTTCACATTTCATCTGAACATATTTGATATTAATAATTTAGTTTCATTCTGATAATTTTCCATAAATTTTCGCAGAAAATCCTTTTTTAAAATTTTTTTTTTCCACAAAATTAACTCTGCCATAAATTTTATAATTAAGAAAAATAATTTTGCAAGGATAATATATTATATATAAAATCGGAAAAACTCAACTTACTGATCTTCGATTGATTTGATCTTGAGTTTTAGTATAAAATAATTGTACTTCACGGGGATAGATTTTTGAAGATTAAAATAATCAATATCTCATTTATTATTAATCAATACGGCATTTCGATGTTGATTATTATAAGTATAGAATTTATCAGTGTAATAAAGTCTTCAAAGCTGCAAATTGTTTAGAATAGCGTGGAATAATATAAATGCTTTAAAAATATTATAATACACTCATGTCCATAAATTAAAGATAATGAAATTCAGGCAAAAAGAAAGAGACAGAAGCAAAACAAATTTGACTTATTTGTAAAGTCTATTTATTAAACAATAGGTAAAGAGCAAAAAGATGCTATATGTTTGACATAATTAATAAAAATTGCGATTTTTACTTCCTGGAGCAAATTTCAAAAAAGAACCTATTTACAAAAAACAGTATAACATGGTTAGTATGATGATTAATATGGAGTATGCAATCTCCTTACAACGCCTAAGCATGCTGAGTATCAAATTATAGGATCTCGGGGAATATTACATCACTCATCAAGCAATGCCCTAGTTCCGCATGACAGGTGTGAATAATCGTCGGCCAAGCATATCCCACACATGCTCTATTGGATTCAAGTCCGGTGAGTATGCTGGCCAATCCATACGGGTGATATCCTCAATTGAAGCATTCGTCTACAATATTTGCACGGTGAGGACGGGCGTTGTCATCCATAAACGAAATTCAGCACCCATGGCGCCCCGAAACAAACGTACATGTTGTTCCAGAATGACATCCCGATAGATGTGGCCTGTCATCGTTACACTCTGGACAGATGCAACCAAGAATAATTCTCTCCAAACGAGCCATCCTGAACCACCGTAACGGTGTCGTTCAATGGTGTTCTCTTGGTGGTAACGGGTACCTGGCGCTCTCCATATGAAAGTCCCCGAGAATCAGACTGCAAACTAAACCTGGACTCGTCGGAAAACATCACACCAGACCACTGTTGCGGTGTCCACAATGCATGCTTTCTACTCCAGGTTAATCGCAGGCGACAGTGAGTTGCTGTAAGTGGAACACATCTGACAGGCCTACGAGCATATAGACCAATGTGCCCTAAGCGTCTGTACACGGTCTGCCTTGAAACTGTCGTACCGGTAGCTGAAGAGAGCTGACGAGACAGGTCTGATGCTGTGCTCCGTCTGTTTCTTTTGGCAGTAACTGCTAAATGCCGGTCCTCATTCGGCATTGTAACTCAGGGGTGACCTGTGCTGTAACATCTACTCACATTACCATCATCTTGGAATCGTTGCCAAAGCCTGGAGATGACACTCTGGGCTATTCCAAGTTCCTCGATACTTCCAGCTGGGTACGTCCATTCCAGTCGTCTGATAATTCTACCTCGTAAAAAGTCATCCAAATGCTTCCTTTTGTGCCATAACTATGCGGTTATTGCACTGAAAGGCTTTTAAAGCGCTTGTGAACAATTTTACTTCTTTGCCACCATTCCTTATATACCCCTCTCTTACACTCTCGTCATTGTGACGTACTATCCCGCCATCTGGTGGTTTCCTGTAATTTGCATATTCTTCTTCAAGATGTGTGTGATAATTCTACAGGTGAAATTTTTTTTTTTTTAGAGTTCAATTTCTGTGTGATTCTGAATCATCCTTAATTTATGGACATGAGTGTAGTTGCAACTTAAATTCCTTACGGAAGGCGTACTTCCTCTCTAACATTGAAGAACTGTACATGACGTGAATTAAAACTGTAACATAAAGAAAACATATTTTATGCCGGTTTGGTTTTATGTATTAAATTTTTGACTGTGTTTCGCATACTTATTTAGGGAAAATGAAGCTAATTTAATTTGTAAAGAATAATGCCTCCATGCTAGATTTCGATTTAATTAGGATATTTTCCTCTTTTATACTTCTCATGTTTTTATTCATGAAAATGTGGTGTTATATTAGATGCATATATTTTTTTATATGTTTTTGTCATAATGCCACCTTCATTAATCGGCATTTAAATGTCTAAATCTTACAAGAAATAGAATGAGTGTATATAGTATAAATTAAGCAAAATTAAATCCTAAATAATTAAAACTTATAATAATAATAATAAAATAAATAATCATCTTTTAAAGTAAAATCTGATATTGAAATTTTTATTAAAATAACTATTATTTCTTTTTGCAAAAAAAAAAAAAAAAAAAAAAAAAAAGATAACAATGGATAATAATTAAAAGTTAAAATATCTTTAAATGTATTTGATATGTATTTGGTTCAGAAAATGCTTTACATTGTGAACTCTTCCAATTTTTAGTTTATCATATAATTGAACAATTAATATGAATTTATTGCAAATCAATTACTGGCTTGGAAAGATCAATAAATTTTTCTTAAAGCAATAGTTCTCAAAGCGTTGGATGCGATCCAACACTTGGATCTCCAAAGGTTATAGCAGGAATGAGTTGAAAAGAAGGCGTGACATATTTCCGACAGAAAATTAAATCGCCGAAAATCTGTTATCAAATAACATAATAAATTTTTTCATGAGAACACGTTTTACTTATCCCGAATTTCAAAAGTTAATTATTACGCTCAGACCCGAGCCTTGGTGAAAAGCGTATTGGGTTGACGAACGAAAGACAGGAGCTGAGTTCAAAAACTGGAGGCAGTTCTATAAATTCGTTTGCCGGAAAACCCTCTAGTTGGGATTGTAACAAGTCAAGTAAAAAATTGGCGGAACAATAACGGAATATTCCGAATTGAAAGATTGGCGACTACCTCAGGGATACAAGATTCAATTAAAAATTCTTTTATTGTAGATTTCAACCAAAAATTCTTTATTTCAATCAATACATACTGGGGTGACTTGTTATACCGTAACTCATTAGATAAAAGATTTTTGTTATATGTGCACATTTTTTTGAATAGGGTTGCAGAGATACTTATGACGTATTTTTAAAACTTGTGCCTCATTGAAATGAACACATTAGAATAGATTGACTTATTGTGAGGAGTCTGCAAGAGTCGATTACAGTACTTAAAAATTCTTTATTAACTGATTTAACTAGCGGTATACATTCGGGTTTCAATTGAACTCATAGTTGACGAATGGTTTGTTTAGACATCATGATCTTACAAGCACCACTGACATTCACGAAAACAAAATTGGAATAAAGACATCACAGACTTCCAATGTTCTAATGGGGATGTTGTGGGGGAGGGAGAATAAAAAAAAAAAAAGGCATGCCCTCTGAGAGTGTTGTCATGGAAGATTGACCCGGTTGCAGCACGAGGGGGTGAAAAAAATTACGTTTCGAATCCTTTCCTACAAATAAGTTCCACTCAGATCCGCGTTCTTCCCTTTCGCCGCCGGCGGTGCGTTCCAAAGGAAACGGCAAAACAGCAACGGCAAAAAAAGAAAACAAGATAAAGCTTTTTGTGCGCGAGAGAGAACAAGTCACTTAAGGTCATTTAGGACCCCCGTGGCGTCACTGACCGCCCAATGACGTTACCGACACACTCTGTGAAATGTTTTGCCGAACGGCTTTTATCTCTCCTGACGAGCCCCGTCCAAACCCCGCGCCTTTTTGTTGCAGCCTTTTCGTCGAGGATGTTGCTTGCCTGCAGTAATTGTCGGGAATGTTTGCTTCGTCTGCCGGAATTGGCTCGAATCAATTATTGAATTCTTCATAGTGCCGAGGCAAGTAGCCTCTTCAGTGAGTTATCGATTTATTTGCAAACAAGTTGGATGACTTTGTTTTCCACAAATCCTGAAAGTCTAGATTGATGATTTTCACTTTGTCAATCAGTTTGCTACCTTCGTTTACCCCTATTGGCTCAACAGGAACGAATTAATTATTGAATATTTGAATTCTTCATCTTTACAACAATATAGTAAATAATCAATTATTTATTGATTTATTTGCAAACAAGTTAGATGACTTTGTTTTCCATAAATCCTGGAGATCTACAAACAGTGATTTTCAAACTCTGTCAATCAATTTGCTTGCTTCATCCGCCGCTAATGATTTAATGCTTGAATGTTATCATCTTTATAGCAAGGTGATAAATAATCTCTTCGGTTATTTATATTTATTTGCAAACAAGTTGGTTGGCTTTGTTTTCCTTGAATCCTAAAAGTCTTGATCAGTGATTTTTCAAACTCTGTCAATCAATTTGTTTGCTTCATCCACCGCTAATGATTTAATGCTTGAATGTTATCATCTTTATAGCAAGGTGATAAATAATCTCTCGGTTATTTATATTTATTTGCAAACAAGTTGGTTGGCTTTGTTTTCCTTGAATCCTGAAAGTCTTGATCAGTGATTTTTCAAACTCTGTCAATCAGTTTGCTTGCTTCATCCACCGCTAATGGCACTGCAAAAATGAAATAATAATTCGATGTTTAAATTTTATCATCTTTATAGCTAGGTGATAAATAATCTCCTCAGTTATTTATCGACTTGTTTGCAAACAAGTCGGATGACTTTGTTTTCCACAAATCCTGAAAGTCTAGATCAGTGATTTTTCAAACTTTGTCAATCAGTTTGCAATCAATGATGCAGTCAATCAGTTAGGAAAGTGATAAATAACCTCTTTAGTGAATTAGGGCCTAAATGACCGAGTGCCTAGCGCTCGGTACCACAGGTTTCGGGTTCGAGTCCCGGCGGTGCCATTGATGTTTGTAGTGGTTCGGAATCCACTTAAACTGTAGTTCCCGGTCTCTTTAGCCTAAAGTGTGCACAAGATTCCGTAGAGCGCCAAACCAATCTTCAGTTATTTATCGATTTATTTGTAAATCAGTTGATGGGGTTTTTTTTTTCCAATAAATCCTGGAAGTCTAGATCAGCGATTTTCAAACTTTGACAATCAATTTGTATGCTTCACTTTACAACTATTGGTAACAATAATGAATTAATTATCGGATATTTGTATTCTTTTTTTACAATCAGTATAATAAATAATCTTTTCAGTTATTTATTGATTTATTTGGTAAACAGGTTAGAATGCTTTTTTTTTTTTTTTTTCCTAACTTTCAAAGATTTTCAAAATGTATGTACAACAAATGGTTGACGCAAATGAATTGATTATTAGAAGTTTATTATCTTTACAGCAATGGGATAAGTAACCTATCCAGTGATTTATTCGCAAACGTGGCTTTGTTTTTTGTTTTCCTTAAATCTTAAAGATCTGGACATCCGATATTATCTTCAAAGTTTATCATGTAATTTGTTTAATTCGCCTTCAGCGATTGCCATGACTCAAATGAATTAATTAAATGAAGTTCGATTCTCCATATTTATAATATTGTGATCAATAATCTCTTCAGTGATATATTAATCCATTTGCCGACAAATTAGATGTGTCTGTTTCTGATAAATTTTAAATGCCTGGAACAGAATCATCCGACCTGAGTTAAATAGTAGAGGTCAGCACTGTTGTAAATGCGACCTAACAAAAATAGCAAATTTCCTTGTTTATGAACTCATTATGCAGTTATCTACAAAACTTTAATTGTGCCAAAATATATTAAAAAATAATTAAATTCATGAAATTTTGATTTTGTTTAATTATCAAACAACATTTCCTATTCTTATTTTGTAAAAAATTGCTTATTAAAAATTCTTGAACTGCTCAAAGATTAAATAAAGTTTGTTCTCCTTTCTCACTAGCGGCCTGGTGGCCAAGTGGCTAGCTCTCTGGCCTTTGGTATCCCAGGTTTCAGGTTCGAATCCTGGCGGTGGCATGGATGTTTGTGAGTGGTTCGGAATCCACTTTAAATTGTAGGTCCCGGTCTGTTTACCCCAAAGTGTGCATAAGATGACCGTAGAGCGACCAACCAACCAAATCTTTCTCAATCAAATGAAATTACTTCTGATTTGTGAACTTACCATACTCATCCCAGGAGTAAACACAGAAACATTCAGTTCTACTCGAATTCTTAGCTTAGAGCGGATTTTGAAACCTTGCGTGCTGTTTACGAGGCTGCTTTAAGCTCTTGTTTGCAATTTTCCAATATGCGACTTGATATTGTTGCCTCATGGATAAATAGCTCCACAAGCATAAATATGCTAAACAAAAAAAAAAAATAGAAGTGGAAGCCAGCGCCGGATAATATAAACATCCTCTCTGCGTAGGCGTGAGGTGGCTGGAAGGAGAAAGAAATGTAGCATCGGCAGAGTGCGTTCGGTTTTCGAATAAAAGAGTGAAGTTTTTTTTTTTACAGTACATTCAGAGTATGTGTTTTTATTCTTAGACCATTAACAAATATTTTCACTAAAAAGTGAAAACGGCCTTGTGGATTGCAGGTTGGGTTTCAAATCCAATACTCGGATTGAAACCGAAAAAAGCGAAACGTAACATAAAGTTCCTATGTCTACGGTGGGTATGGATACATTAAATCCATATGGGATAAAGTCCTTTCTTTTGAGTTACTAAAGGGTTAAAAACCTGGGGCCTTACCTTGGACTTAAAGGGAAGATTTCGAATCCCAAACCATACAGAGATAGAGCCCTTATGGACTAAATAGTTCCAAAATTTTAAACGTCAAACCACAACTGGGGGGATCTCAGTTTAAAATTGTGATTGCAAAATGAAATGTAATAGCAGGCGCCTTTGTTAATGTCGAATCCGCTACATATCTGACTTTCTAGGGGCGAATGACTTAGATCAAAGTTCCCAGAAGTAATAAAAATTTTTTAATCTAATTTCTTTCAAAAACTTAATATTGAGTGTCATTAAGATCTACTTAACTAAAAGTACAGGAAAGGAGGTGGGCGTTTGAGAAAACTCAATAGGTCATATTAGTTATAAATAATAAGATATATACTTTGAATCAAAATTACAGTTTTAATATTTAATGATATTTTTTATATTACTCTAATTTGATTCAAATGCTTGAGAGAGAGGACATTGCTAGAAAAACAACAATTTAATTAGCAGTTTTTATATTTTTTGTACATTATTATATTTTTGTAGATTATTTTTTTCATTGCCATCTCATTGATTAGATATGCCAAATTTATTATCTCCATAAATATTTAATAAAGCTAAACTATTTAGACGTTATTGCTTATTGTGTTTTTCAACTAGATTTTCAACCTTCTTAACGTTGAAAAAGATCTTTCATTATGGAAAGATGCCCCTGGTAGATTGGCAAAATTTATCTAATCAGATATTTATATTGGGATGTATGTTGTTGCTCTTACCTTAGTTGTTAACTTTATTAGAGCTCAACCCATACACATTTGGTCACTTACTGTAGAAACAACATATAAACAAATCAAAATTAATAAGGTAAAAGATCAGATATTCTTACAGAAAAAGGTCTTAAAAGCAGTTAAAAACAAATTAAATATTCTAAGGATTAAAAATTAAAACGCTAGAAACACCCTAATAAAAATCCGTGTGATCAGGACATGTTTTCTCTGACACTCCAGAAAAAGTGCACAAATTACCATTCTGTTCCAGTAATCCAGTTCTGTAAAATCCAGTTCCAAGCAAACAACTAGATGAATCTTATTCATTTTCTTATTCTTACATAAAACACATACATCGGAATTCACAATGTCTATTTTGACCAGATGCTCGCCTAGGCATCAGTGTGCAGTTCTTAATCAAAAATTGGCAACAGCCTCTTGGCGAGTTTTTCCCAGTCATACCCGATTGTCTCCCTACTTTTTCTTTGGTGTTAGATAATAATTCAATAATGTACGATGTCTTAATTTTTTCCCGCAGTGTTCTGCTAAAACAGTTAAGATGGATAGAACAATGTCCAGGATCTTCTTCTGTTCCTTTTTTTTGCCAGAAGATCTGCCCTTTCGTTTTCATGAATTCCAACATGTGATGGAATCCACTGGAAAGTGATGTGTTTACCATTTTTATTAAGGAACTTGGTATCTTATATTTAATTTTGTTTTTTTCTGTGATATTTACCTCTAGGGTTACCAGAACATCAGTATCCCTCTCTACACAAGTCTTTTAATTTATTGAAATTTAGTGTCATATAGGCTATCAGCATTCCACAGTAGTATACTACTGTGCCCAAAAAGTAAGACCAATTTTTTTTTTTTTCAAAACCTCATTATTTATTCTTCCAAATTTATTTCATCACCTTCAAAGTAATCCCTTCCGGACACAATGCACTTATGCCAACGTTTTTCCAATCCGCGCGATTCACGTTGAATCTCTCAATCGACTCAAAATGGTGTCCCCGGAGTGGTCTTTTGAGTTTAGGGAATAGCCAGAAGTCTAAATTAGGTAAATACGGATTAGGTGGGTTTCATATGGGTTTCATTTTTGACGGAAAATAATGTTCGAAGAAAAAAAAAAAAAAAGTCACGAAGAATCAATGCAGCGTGAGCTGCCGCATTATCGTGATGAAAAACCAGAGTTGTCTTTTCCATAAATGTGGCCTCTTTTTGCAAATAGCTTCACGCAAACGACGCATAACCCTCAAATAATATTCCTTGTTGACAGTTTGGACCGGCGGAAGGAGTTCATAATGCACCACACCACGTCATCGAAAACAGTCAACATGACCTTGATTTTGAGCGACTTTGGCTTTCTCTTTTCGGTCTTGCTTCACCCTTGTCACGATAATCGCTAACAATGTCACGATTAGTCTCATCTCCAGTTATGATGCATTTCAACTTATTCTGATAGTCAGAAAAAAGCATTGTTTCACACACTTCAACGCGACGATGTTTTTCCAAAAGTGTGTCATGTTTTTCCAGTGTTTTCGGTACCAATCGAGATTTGACGCGTTTGTGGCCCAAAACATCTTTTAAATGAAATGGATCGATCCTTTTGAAATTCCAACATCATCCGCAATGGACTCTAATTGTAAACCCACTGAACTGAGGAAATGAATTTATACTGAAATTTATACTAAATACAATAATAAATTAAAATAATATATAATAAATAAAATAATAAAAACATAAATAAATAAATAAAATAATATATAAAAATATAATATTAAACTTATACTGAATTCATACTAAATTTGAAATTTATATCACTTCTAAACATTTCTTTCCGATATAGGAATGCTCACCGAATGCCTTCTGCAACATTCTATACGTTTCCGCAAACAAAATTGAATGCAAGTTCTTTCCTCAATTAATTTAGCCATTTGAAAATTTCCGAATACGTTTTAGTGTCTCACAAAGGCAAGCGTCACTCCAACACTAATGAATATTTTTGACGTCAAATTTCACACAGATGTCAAGGACAGTGCCAGCAAACTAAAAAAAAAAAAAAATTGAAATTCCATTAGCGCAGGAATTTTAAATTGAAATTGTTCTTACTTTTTGGACACAGTAGTAGCTATTTCTCTACTTCTCATAAATATCAAGGAATTATGTTTGCTAAAATTGGGAAATTCTTATACCATTTTTTATTCTTCTTTTATTTCCAAAATTTCTGTGATGAATATGGGTTAAAAACGACAAAACGAACACCAACTTCTGCTTCACGGAACGAAAATGACAACCAGGAATAACAATAATTCCTTTTTTTCCCAGGTAAATCGTGCTTTTTTTCTCATTTGCCGAAGAACAATTGAGTGTGCGACTGGAGGCGGTTATTGGCATTTGCAAATATTATTTTCGGAAGGAAAAAAAAATCTTCTGTCGAATCAGCTGTTAACATTTTCTTAAATTCAAAATTGAGTTTTTAAGTTACACCTTTAACAGCAGTAAAATACGTTTTAATTAAATTTCGTATTCTGTGTGAATAAAATTAAATTAAGTGATAACGTCATGAATTAAATTTAATGCAACAAAATTTCTTTTATCAGATTTATCTGATAACTTGCAGAGAAGAAATGGAATTGCCCAATATGGGGCAGTTATCACTAAAAGTAGGTAATGCTCTAACTTGTCCCTCACCCCTTGATGAGCTATTCCTGTTATACTGATATGCATGAGTCAGACACAAGGACCCCTGATGTTCTAAAAATACTGTTTTAAACTATCAGTGAATGCAAACTGTTTCAGAATAGTTCCTTTACCATTGCCCTTCCCTGAAGTTTTAATGTTAGCATCATTTATTTAAATGAAAACCATTTTGATTAAATAAAAATCATGAAGGGAGGGGGACTAACTAACTACTATCTCCTTGGCACTACAACCATGCTGGGCTAAGGCCGTTTGCCTACTGGCAGATTTCGAGATGGGAAATGGTTTCTTTTTACAGGGTAGGGTTGTCAAGCTTACGCCCAATGCCTTACGATCATATTAGACCAGTCCGGCGCTGCCATGGATACTTGTAGCGGTTTGGAATCCCTTTTGCCGTAGGTCCGATCTCATATGACCGTAGAGCGTCACAGAGCCCAATCAGACTTCTTCTCACCCCACATCATTTCTAAACTGTATAGGGGTAACTCAGCTCTAGGCACAATGATGTGATGTGGTGTAGTAGTAAAAGTAGTCATATTAGACTGGGACATACGATTTAAAGTGAATTCTATCTAATATCATAAAATTTTAAAAATAATGAGAAGGAATGAATTCTGTAATTTATTTTCTTCGTTTATGTAAATCATTATAAAAACAATTATATTTAGTAAAGAGCTCTCATAACATAATATGTATAGAATATAACATACACAGCATTTAAATCCCATTCAAGATTATACGGAAATTCAGTTAGTTGTGTATCAACTTCTGTCTTGTGATTATCGAAATATATCTTGTTTTCAACTTTATTCCGAATTCATTGAAACACAACTTAAAGCGGCACTGCTTTTCCAAAGAATACGTTGTATAAGGAGGGGGAAAAGTCTTCCTTCCTCCCCTTGTCAAATTCAATTCTCATCTCAGCGGCGGAAGGTTAATCCGCACACCTCCGAAACACCCCCTTTCAAATTTTCCGCCCTGGAGGTCAAACTGAGTGACGATCCCTCATTCTGCGAATAATACTGGCTATTAAATGGGAGAGAATGCCTCCTTTAACTTGTCCGCTACGCAAACAGCGACACATGGTGACAAAGGGGCAGCCCGATGCACGGTTTGATGCGTCCACCTTCATAATGGAAGGGGGAGTGAGCTTGCAACTATTACTTCCAAGTCCTCGGCTCCATTACAGGAGAGAACGAACCCCCACCA
This sequence comes from Caerostris extrusa, assembly GCA_021605095.1. NCBI lineage: Eukaryota > Metazoa > Arthropoda > Arachnida > Araneae > Araneidae > Caerostris > Caerostris extrusa. Next base: position 116,850 of record BPLR01015712.1, on the reverse strand, counting down.
ATTTGTAAGCCACAGCTGCAGATAACGAGGGACTTTTAAAATGTCGTCTGATGTCCACGCCTGAGTAGGCACATTCGAACACTTTTTGTGGAAAGTTCGGCCCGCTCTCATAGCGGGGACTACTTAGGTAAAAGTCGATTGGTTCCCAAAAAGAGGGGCAAAACTAGAACTCCCCCTAGATAAATTGTTCGATGACACATTGGAGTAGTTATTGTAGACGTCACAATGGGGTTTGTGGTTGACACCTCCCGTGGTTACAAGTTACAGAACAGATTTCGAGTGTTTAAGAAAGCATGAACGCCGATGAATAGAATCAGTGGGTAAATAAAGTGTTTAGGTGATGAACTGGTGTGAAGTTTTTGTTGGCCTAATTCATGCGATACTCACATCTGTGAAGTGGGTATACGACGGGATGGTATTGGCATGCTTTTGGAACACAATGCTTGTAGAGATTTTTCGCGTAAAGATTTGCTTAGGTGTTTCGTTTTTGAACGCCTTTCCTTTGAAGAAGGAATTTGTCCGTGTTTTTTGAGGAAGGAAAGAATTTAGTTTGTGTAAGCTACTTTATGCACTATTGGAAGGTCAAATTCTTGAATTTTCATTCTTTGGATACTTCTTGAAGAGTACGTGCTTTTTATGTAAGTGGATAAAACATGTTGCATTTCAATAGATGTATAGCAAAAAAACATGTAGCTACTACTATATTCGTAAATCGCAAAAATGTTTGCAAAACGTATGGGAAAAAAGTTGGACATGCTCATAAATAGGATTGTGCTATTTACGCTTCTCATCTAACCATTGGTTATATATTATTCCATTTAGGTAGCATGCATCTGGAATTAATTTTATCATCGAATTTCATTTGCGGCGTATATTTTTTTAAGTAAAGAACAAAGCGGAAAATAAAAACTTTTTTGCCATAAAAATTAATTATTGTTCATGAAATGGAACAATTTAAGCTGTTGTTCTAACATCTAATAATACATACACATCTAATAATACATCTAATAATACATACACATCTAATAATACTACATCTAATAATACATATACATCTAATAGAATGGCAGATTAATATTATACGATCATCAATACAGCAGACAAGTGACTAAGTTGTGTACATTTTTAGACTTCTATTTGTAATAACAATAATAATTAACTTATGATATAACAATAATAATTAAGTTATGATATAACAATAATAATCAAGTTATGATATGACAATAATAATTAAGTTATGATATGACAATAATAATTAAATTATGATACTATGGATATGCATCTGAATTTATATTCTTACAAAGTTTATGACTTTTAGAAGACGACGTCAAGAAACTTTAGTTATATCAATGTTTTTAGACAAACTTTTTACAAATGGATTATTATTTCCATTAATGGCTAGGAATACTCTTTTCTGACAAATTCACAAAATAAAACTTGGTATGATTACCTGTCGAAGAATTAATTTTCAGAAAGAGAATTGAGTTGATGTGTTATAATGTGCCATTTTGTTAAATTACGTCAAACAAATTTGGAAAGATGTACAAAAGCTTAATTGAACATTTTTAAATGTGACCAAAGAAGATTTGAATGATTTCAACTGATTTGGACGAATCTGCAAAGAATATTTCAAAAGAAATAGAAAATCCAGATGATTCTAGAGTTCTAAAAAAAAAAAAAAAAAAAAAAAAGATTCAATTCCTCTTTGCCATCAGTAAAGATTGTCTTAACCGATTCCGATGTGAGAAAAGTTCCACCGCTAAATTTCATTGGAATTGGAAAATCTCTCACCCGGAAGAATTGTCTCTCCCAGAATCACCTGGTGCTTGCTGCGCTTCACTTCATTCTTGGTGGGGTGGTGGAATTTTTAAATGGCGTCTTTAAGTAAGTCCCTTTCCATCAAGCTGATTTGGGGAACCTCGGAGGGACCACGTGTTTTCTTTTTTAACTTTTCCCGTTCCTTTAAATCCTGGAAATGCACTTAAAGAAAAGGATTTGACGTCGGTCGCTCCAGATTAAAGGGCTGGAGGTTGAAGTTTAAATATTCTTCAAGGTGCAGCAAGCAGCAGGGAAAGGACGGGCCTAAACAGATGGTAATTGCGCACGCGGAAGAGCGGGGAAAAAGTTTAAGTAGGGTCGCTTCCCTAAAGGCAATCACAGAATTGTGGTGCAGGAATTTAATATCCTTCCTTCCACTTTTCAATCTTCCACGCGACAGTTTTTGTTTCGGAGAAATTGAAGGGGAGTTTTTGATTGCAGGTAGAGACACTTTTTTTGCCCTACTGCCAAATACTTTTCAGAAGATACGGTAGTTAACAATAATCTTCAACAGTAGGTACACTCAATTTTTTTATATACTACTAAACTTCAATACTATCCTAAGAAATCCTATTTATTATTATTTTTACCACATTTTTTTCATATAAAAGAGAATATTACCAACAAATAACGCCGAATATTACAACAAAATAATTATCTACCAAAATAAAAGTTTAGATGCAACTTTCGTCAAAAAAATTGAAAAGTTTTTGTCATAAAAGCCTGAAATGAATAAATTTGGACGCATTATTGGCTTTCTTCAAACTGCTGGGAACAATAACAGAGTTCTCAACGTTTTTGAAGATTTTTCAAGTAGTTTTGAAAACTATTTTCTTCGAATTGATTCATAGTAGAAGGTACTCATTTCATCTTGGAAAATGGTAGATAATAGCTGTGCAATATATTTGGTGAAATGAATAAATGAATGAAATCAATGAATGAAAAGTCTCAAAGAATGAATAAATGAATGAAGAAAGCTGTGCAATATTTGGTGAAATGAATAAATGAATGAAATGAACGAATGAAAAGCCTGAAAAATGAATGAATGAAAAAGCCTGAAATGAATAAATTTAGACGCATTATTTGCTTTCTTCAAACTGCTGGGAATAATAACAGAGTTCTCATGGAAGGTTTTAAAGATTCTTCGGTTTGAAAAGCATTTTCTTCAAATTGATTCATGGTAGGAGGCATTCTTTTCTTTTTGGAAAATGGTAGATAATAACTGTGCAATATATTTGATGCTACTACAGATTATGATATATTTATGTTATGCATGATTTGGAAGTATCCAACTGTGAAGTATTTCTGCTTTTTTTTCCCCCTGATGGGTGTTTTAGTCCATCGAAGTCTTTATGATAAAGATACAATATAGATGGTCGGATATGAGTATATTCACCTTTTGAAGAAGTAATGGCGTTGGTTAAATTCTGCGTAATCTGCAATTTTGAAACTTTCACGAAAGTAGAATTTTTGGCTTCCGAAAAATGATGAACGTAAGGTGAATAGGATTATTGAAATGTTAGAATTCTGTGGAAATGTTGTCACAAGCATATCATTTATTTTCTACAACGCAAAACAACAATTATTGCAACAAAAACCCTAAACTACAACTAACAAAGCAATTTTTAGAACACTCTACCGTTGCCACATATCTCGAGTAAAGTTTATTTAAACATTTTTCTTTTCTCTTCCGCATGCTGTCCGCTATATAATTCTCGTGCGAATTCATGGTGGATCCAGTTTATTTAAACAACTCCACGTGCGGTTCTCTCCACGTGCGGTCTTTTATATAGTTCTCGTGGATGGTAGATTTTTGTTAATATCTTATCATTTCTGGGGATTTCATTTTGAAGAAATCAATGATTTTGTGATTTCTTCCATTTAAATAAATAAAAATGTCAATTTTTACTTTTAATACATAGAAACATCATTATCATTTCTTAATTCAAAGTCATTATCTTATTCCGAATAACTAAATTGATTAAATTACCTAAAATTGTAATTAAATTAGATAGACAAATAATAAATCAAATTATATTTTTTGTAACTATTTATAAATTCGATTTAGTTTTCAAATGAATTTTTTTCAAGGATTAAGAGAAGGTCTGTTCTACATACCAGGATATTATGAGCACAATATTGTAGTAAAAAATCGTTAATTTTTTAAAAAAAAGATTTTCAAAATTTAATGAAGCATGTAAGTAAGGAACATGATCCAACTTTAATATAATAATGAAAAAATAAATATTTAAGTGTTAGAAAATTGCTTTGTTCAGTTTTTAATTTTATTTCGCACTAGAAGTTCAAAACTTTGTCAATTAATTGCGTGTTAGCCTAGATACAGGATCTTTTATGAGAGTAAAATTTTTGTATGTTGTATTCTCTTTCTGTCCGTCTCTTATCAAAGAAAAATTCTGAAGTTTTTTTTTTGTCACAAAATGTAGCTATATTTTTAATTTATGTCAGAAATATATGAATAGCAGTTTTTCTAAACAAATTAAAACATTTATCTTATTATTAGTAGTCTTAAAAATTAATCCATTGTAACCATATGTAAAAATTGCTTGGAGAAAAGGATATCATAAATTATGTAAAGTCAAAGAAGATTCAATGGCTGGGACACATAGAGAGAATAGACGATAGCAGAGACACTAAGATTTTCAAGGGGAAGTGCCAGGCCCAAAGAAAAAAAGGAAAGGCCAAAAAGAGGTGGATTGATGAAGTGGAAAATAATCTGAAGTACCTAAAGAGCACAAATTAAAAAAATCAAAGCTCGAGACAGAAGACTTTGGAGTTTGTATTGTTAGGAAGGCCGTATTTCAACATGGACTGTAATGCGGGAAGTAAGTTAACTATATGCAATTATAAATAATTAGAAATAGTGCAAAAAGAATAAAAAGTAAGCTGACTTATTGCAAAACAATCAATATATGTTATCAGTTATCAACGAAATTAGTAGCCTGTTTTTAAGAATTTTTTTTTTTTTTTTTTTTCGTGTAATGTATAATAAGAAAATTTTTCCAGCATAATCAAAAATGTTAGTCCTGTTTCATTAGTTTGTCATAAAAAAAAAAATCGAGAATTTTAATAATGTTTGATTTAATATCGATAAATATTTACCTTTTTTACTGCTACTATTTAGTTTTTCCACGAGACCAAAATGCGAAAAAAAAAAAAAAAAAAAAAAATACCAGGAGGCAATCATGTTAATGCTTCGCAGTTTTCATTAATTTATCTTCACATTTTAGGAATTTCATTACTTTTAATAAAATTAAGTAATCATGTTGTTGAAACATGCAGCTCTTTTAAGCAATTTATTATTATTAATAATAAAATGGGATGCCTCCTTTTAGCTTGCATGGACCATGTTTGAAGGGAAAATCTATCGGGAGTTTCATATTAGTATGACTAGATAGTTCTATGAAAAAAATGTGCAATTTAGGAAATTTATCACGACAAATAAAAAATAAAAAATGTTGCAAGTATAATTTTTTTTTTTTTTTTTTTTTTTGTTAACTAATGAGCAGATAAAGATGTTTTACCCACTAAAATAAACATACTTTATTAATTAAAAATGTGTAATTTGTATTAACAAATTTCTTATGCTATTTCAACAAGAACATCCTTTTTTATACAATTTTTGAAATTCTTCTTCATTGGCGCAGCAGCCCTATAGAGGGCTAATGCCAACTACCAGATTCCGAAACATGAGATGTATTTTTTTAGGCGGTAAGGCTGTCAGCCCGATGCCCAACAGTCACATTAAACTGGTACCTACGGTTTTTAGTGGATTCGAACCACTACAAATATCCATGGCATCTCCGGGATCGAGCCTAAACGCTGTATCACTGAGTACCAGAGCGTTAATTACTTTCTAAAATTAGTCTTTTAAAAAATGAAGAAAGCACATAAACATATTAACATTTTAAAGAACATCAATTCATTCTAAGAATAACTTCAAGTTAGATAGCTCTGAGGTAAACTCGTTGTAAAGCTGTTGCATTTCATACTAACTACAATATATATATAGTATATATTATTAACTTAAACTTCTTTTGATAAAGTAATCGCATTTATTTACTGTTGGATATTTCACTATTATTTTTAAAACCTTAACGCAGATAACATGAAACTGGAGTACAACGAATTTTGTGTAATCATTACCCAAATCCCTGTAAAAGCCACCGCACTAGAGCAAACCTCGAAAAGATAACAATAACAAGAGCTGCAACTCATTGTCAGGGATCAGAGGGATTTTTGCCACCGCACGATGTTCAATAGAGATTATCACATGTCGTGATTAAAACTGTCGCCAGTGTTCTCGCCTCGGATTTCCAGAACAATGCTCAAAGCGGATCAGCGGATTCGTCTCTGATTTCCCCAGATCCCAGATTACCACCCGCAAGAGGGAATGATTTCCGACTGCTAAGGGGAGTTGGGGGAATCTGGTTTTTCAGTTTTCATAATAGACGGCTGCTTCAATAATGTGAAAAGATTTTGGTTGGTTGCGGCCTTTTGGAAAGAGTTTAGACATATTTTTATTTTTTATCCAAAATTCTGGATTATTTGTAAAGAGTATTTTTTTTGTGGTGATGATGGGGTGACTTTTTCTGGGAATGTCTTTTGTAAGTATCTTAACTTAACAGTTATTTAGTAAGTTTTTTTATTTAGTAACAACATAAAAAGAAGGCATAAATCTAATATAACCTTTTTTTTTTTCGGAAGAAGCAACAAGGTTGGTACTTTTTTAAATAAAGGCCGAGAATTTTTGTGTGTGTGTAAAAATCATAATTTTTTATGATGGGTACATTGAAACAGGATTAAGAAGAAGTGCACAAAAATTTTGAATTAATAATTCGCTAATAATATTTCTTTTGTCGTGTCGATATGCACACTAATGTACATAAATTAAGGATAATTCAGAATCACACAGAAATTGAACTCCAAAATAAGCATTTCACCTGTAGAATTATCACACACATCTTGAAGAAGAATATGCAAATTACAGGAAACCACCAGATGGCGCGGATAGTACGTCACAATGAAGAGGGTGTAAGAGAGGGGTATATAAGGAATGGTGGCAAAGAAGTAAAATTGTTCACAAGCGCTTTAAAAGGCCTTTCAGTGCAATAACCGCATAGTTATGGCACAAAGGAAGCATTTGGATGATTTTTACGTGGTAGAATTATCGGACGACTGGAATGTGGACGTACCCAGCTGGAAGTATCCGAGGAACTTGGAATCGCCCAGAGTGTCATCTCCAGTTTTTGGCAACGATTCCATGATGATGGTAATGTGAGTAGATGTTGCAGCACAGGTCGCCCCCGAGATACAACGCCGAATGAGGACCGGTATTTTGCAGTTACTGTCAAAAGAAACAGACGGAGCACAGCATCAGACCTGTCTCGTCAGCTCTCTTCAGCTACCGGTACGACAGTTTCAAGGCAGACCGTGTACAGACGCTTAGGGCACATTGGTCTATATGCTCGTCTGCCTGTCAGATGTGTTCCACTTACCGCAACTCACTGTCGCCTGCGATTAACCTGGAGTAGAGAGCATGCATTGTGGACACCGCAACAGGGGTCTGGTGTGATGTTTTCCGACGAGTCCAGGTTTAGTTTGCAGTCTGATTCTCGCCGGACTTTCATATGGATAGCGCCAGGTACCCGTTACCACCAAGAGAACACCATTGAACGACACCGTTACGGTGGTGCAGGATGGCTCGTTTGGAGAGGAATTATTCTTGGTTCCAGAACTGACCTGCATGTTCAGAGTGTAACGATGACAGGCCACATCTATCGGGATGTCATTCTGGAACAACATGTACGTTTGTTTCGGGGCGCCATGGGTGCTGAATTTCTGTTATGGATGACAACGCCCGTCCTCACCGTGCAAACATTGTAGACGAATGCCTTCAATTGGAGGATATCACCCGTATGGATTGGCCAGCATACTCACCGGACTTGAATCCAATAGAGCATGTGTGGATATGCTTGGCCGACGAATTGCAGCCCGTCAACCTCCTCCCACCTGTCAACTGGAACTTCGGAGGGCATTGCTTGATGAGTGGTGTAATATTCCCCAAGATCAGATTGATAGGCGTTGTAAGGCCTGTATTGTATCGTCCGGGAGACATACTCCATATTAACCATGTTATACTGTTTAACCATGTTTTTGTTTTTTAAGTAGATTCTTTTTTGAAATTTGCTCCAGGAGTAAAAATCGCAATTATTAATTATGTCAAACATATAGCATATAGCCCTATAGCATAAACATATATTTTGCTTTTTACCTTTTGTTTAGTAAATAGACTTTACAAATAAGTCAAATTTGTTTTGCTTCTGTCTCTTTTTTTGCCTGAACTTCATTATCCTTAATTTATGGACATGAGTGTATTTTTAAATATTTGTATTAAAGTAAAATTGTTTGTAATGATTTTATAATTCATATCCCATTACTGAATCCAATAAGTAAATTTATGTCCAAGTTATTTATTTAAGTTTTTTACCAAGTTTTTTATCAAGTTAAGTTATTTATCTCGCCCTGATTGAGCCTAGGATCTTTTCCTTTATTATCCCCTTAGGTTTTTCCAAAAGGGGAAGAAAAAAAAAAAATCTACTTTTTTACAATTGTTTATCATTCAAAATATTTTTAAGGAGGATTGGAAGAAATTAAAATAAAAATCTATTTACATACATACATATATAATACGATGTCTACGTACAAATGGCTTTATTGTAGTCCGAATTCTAATTCACACAAACATAAATGTATCTTCACAAAACAAAAACATTTCCGGAGCCACGCGTTATTAGAAGCAAATGACTTCCTTTTCCGGACGTAAATGGCCATTTAGAGGAACTTGTTTATGGACCTCCGCTCAAAATCTTTGGTCACCACACGCAAAAGAACGAGCGGAACTCTAATCGTCATTGTCCAGAAAAATACACTCCACCTTTGCACGCGATCTACCGTATGAGGCCCATTACTACTGGCTTCCCTGCCGGTTTTAATGGCGCATGTGTATTCATGTAAAAAATGAGCTCAGTAGGAAGTTACTGAAATATCAGAATATATTTTAAAGGTTAGAAGATTGTAAATGCTACAGTTTAGTTTATAAAAACATTATAACTGAGGTTGAAACAGTATATACCAAAGAAACTAATGTAATGTCTCTGCCTATATTGGACCTATAACGGCTTCAAGAAGAGGGTCATTTTCTGGTTTATGGGAACATTTTATATATATATATATATGTAAATAAAAATTAAACATATATATATATTAAAAATATGAAGTGATTATATCTGATTATATATGAAAATTAAAAATAATTTGATTCCCAAGTGAGTTTTCTCGAGCGACGGAGAATTCCAGAGTTCTCAAGTCTACGTCGAATCTAGTCTGCCGATACACGAAACCACAAAGGACTCACTTTGGAAACATGCGGAAACTCCGACCTATTAGTTCGCCTCAGAAGAAAAAAAAGAAAAACAATCACTTCTGGTCGACTTATCGCAGAACTCTCGTTCTTCTTCACCAAAAATCTCCTTTTACTACAATTCGTCAAGGGAGGGGGTTAGCTTCTCTCACTTCTTTTGAGTAGACATTTCTCAACTCGTGGTCTATCACCCATCACGATGGAGCAACTCATGGCATAGTTCCTATTCAGTCTTTAATTATTTCCACCTGCGAAGGTCGCACAGACATTCGTTAAATTCCTCATTATACATGATACCTAATATCTGCTATCAGATTTGAGTGACAGGTTGTTCTCATTAGTACAAACACTAACTGCATATAATATAAGTGCAATTTAAAGATAAGTGCCCAATTTGAATGATGGGTTGTTATTATATATTTTTAAAATAGCACACATTCCTCTCTCTTGGGCATGAAATGCCAAAACTCTTTTAGTGAGAAAAAAATGCTACAGTAGTTTAGCAATATCATTGTTTGTAAATAGATTTTTATAGATGTTTATCTATATGATGGATAACTAAATTAGTAGTAGCATTTTCATATCCGAAACTGAAGAAAATTTCGAACAAGGTCTATTCTATCAAGATTTTTTTATTTTTGCTCATAGCAAAAAAATTGGATGGAAAGGGTTAGAAAAATAAAATTCACATATTTAAAAAAAAATAATACACAAAAATGAAAAAAAAAATTTTTGTTTAATAAAAGAGCGAAGAAATAAAATATTATATACATATAAATTCGATTTAATAAAGAAATCTTTAAAAATAACAATGACAGTTTACAAAAAGAAATGTATGTCTTTTGGAGATATTTTAAATCTTTGCAGTTGTAGTCATTTTTTAAAAATTGTCACGCGCAATTTATTACGATGCAATATAAAATTATCTTTCCTATTTTTTAATACCATCTCTAAAACATTTTTTTTTTTGTAGAATACTCTCAATTAATTATAAATTTTAATTAATTGTGTATTCTTCTACTCTCAATCTAAATTCTATTTTAATTGTAAATTAGTTACATTTTTAATAAAATTATCATGAAATGACAAATTAAACTTCACAACTCTTTTTTTTGTGTAATAATTTAAATTTGGAAATAAACAAGGTGAATCATTTTTAAAAAAAATAACATTTTCCAAGTTCAATATACAACAGGAAACATTTCGCATTTTTATGGTTATCGTAATGAGTTCTAGAATTCAATAAATTCTGGTCCTTGATTTATTAGAAATTTAACTGGAGTTTTCTATTTCATAAAAATATAAATTTTAGGTACGTTGATTTTAACTCATAAAAATAACTACATAAATACAATGTAATAGGCTGGTCTGATATACAGGTTATGCATAAAATTTAAAATTTGTAAGAACAAAAACACATAACAGTAATATTAAAAAAATAGAAAAATAAATTTAAAAATAAATCAAATTCCAAATGATTTTCTTTTCTTGAAAAATCTCATTTAACTTCGAAATAAAATTGTTTTTTGCTTCCGCCAGACGATTTTTTAAACAATTTAACATTCATTTTTCTTTTGAATAATTTTTATCCAAAATTATTTAATAATTATTCATTTATTACGTAAATAAATATTATGTATAAAAAAATCTCGTGAAATAAATAAATAAAAAAAAAAAGTCTGTGAAAAAAAAAAAAAAAAATATTGAAAATTGGTCAAGGAAGCCATCGACCCCGCTTCCCAAAAACAATACACATAATATTAAAAATAATAATAAAAAAAAACAAGAAAAGAAAACAAGAAAATCGTTTGAATTCATAGATTCCAAACGATTTTCTTTCATTGAATGAAATATCTAATTTTTTGCCATGAAATAAAATTGCATTTGCTTTCACCAGACGATCTTTTAGAACAATTTTGCTTTATATTATCTCGTGAAAGAAATAAAAAAAAAACTAATAAAACACGTTGATAGAAGTCAAGAACATGAAAAAAAGTGTAAAAAAAATTTAAAAACAAAATAATACCCATTTTATTAAAATAAAAAAAATATATAAAATAAATACATTAAATAATATAAATACATTAAATAATATAAATACATTTATAATTATATATTATATACTATGTAACGTAACTTTGTAAAATTAGACTATTGCAACATATTGTATTTTTACAAATATTTAATAAATAGTTTTAATATAATGATACTCTCAAAATAACGATAATAATTCGTTAATTTTAACAATGAACAAAATTCGTTTCCCACTTTGTGAATGACATTCGTAATGAGAAATAAAGCAATATTTCTAAAAACGAATTTTATTCAATACTAAGAAGGAAACTTTTTAAAAATCATTGAATGAATGTTATTCAGATTTTTTTTTTTTTTTTTTTTAATGAAGCTTTTGCGACTTGTGTCTTCAATATGGGTAGTTTATCGTCTGTATTTCAGCAATTATAAATTCTTTTGTTGAATATCTGTATGTCTCGGGTTACGCTTATGCATTCCATGAACCGCTTTGGTGATAGTGGGAGAATATTGTTTTCATAAAACCCTAGAGGATTTTTAAGAGCAACTGCCCCGAATTTGAGTATTTGTATGGAAAATATCGGAAAATTCTCACCTGGAAACCTACATGACTAGTAGTTACACACGTTTCAGAATCACCATCAAGTTTACACATTTTGAAAGCAGTGACTACAAGTGACGGTGTCAGTAGATTCGGACACAGTAGCCTATAATAGTCCGGTCCCCTGCCTACACAGCAGCTGCGCAGGTTTCCGCTGTGTCACGAATCTTATAATTTATATTTATACATTTACATGAAAATACTTGTGGGATTAAGATTCTGCTATAATGGAAATGAGCACGGTATATCTGTAAACTGGAAATTCTTCTGTTGGGCTGGTGAATTAAGTGAAAAGGAAGAGTATTGCCAACTTATCACATGCGATTTGTGGAAAAGTTTCTTTTTAAAATTGCTGTGGTTCGTTTTGCCTCTCTACGGTCATTTTGTGCACACTTGTTGTAGGCCTGTGTGGATTGAATTCCGGCGGTAGCATGGATGATTGTGAGTAGTTCAGAAGCCACGCTATGACCATGACTACAAACCGTAGAAATACAAACCAAAATCAAAATTTCGGCGGCAAAAATCTGGGTTCAGTGTAGTAGACCTCCTATGGTGTTCAAAGTAATGCTGAAGTTGCTATTTGGAGAAAAATCGATTGAAAAAAATTCTTTAATACTAATCCTATAAATGCAGTTTTTGTCATTTGGAGTATATTTTGTCTTATTATATGCTTTCTTAAATAAAACACATACATTTAATTCATAAAAAAAAAAGGAACGAGGCTTAAAACTAACTGTCTCAATAAACATTTCCAAATTGAATCCTTATGTTTCTGATGATGTATAATCAGAGACAGAAACAGGTTGCTACAAATGACCGCTTGACATGACAACAACCTATTAGAGGGGGACGTCGTTGTCCCCAACAGTCGAGCAGACGATATCCGGACCCTGCAGGGCTCGACAGGAGGGTCGAAATCTGAGCGAATTAAGGGATGCCTATTTAGAGCCACATACACACACCGCAGGCCTGGCGTGACCAGAAGTCACGAAAAGATTCTCTCTCTCCATTTAGAAAATAATGTTGAGGTGTATTCTCTGCTAAACACTTGTTCATCGACAATAACACGCCATCATGTTGATGTTGAATGTTGTCAAGCATTAGAAACAGTTTTTTTTTTTTAATGTTATAGTATATACTAATTTATTTAAAAATTCTAATACAATATTTGTTTTACGTATTGTTTGCTGTTTTAAAGGGTTTTACTATTTAATAAATATGCTAATAGCTTCAATGAAAATAAATATTTTTTACTATTGCAAGTTTAGTTGAGAAAAAAAAAAATTGGCAAAAGAATCCAGAGAAAGTTTATTTGAACAAATCGATAGAAAAAAAATATTACTAAACAATAAAAATTGCTTATATAAAATCATTATCGTAAATCGTTATTAAAAATCGTTGTCGTAAATCGTTATTGAAAACGTTGTCGTAAATCGTCATTAAAAATAGTTATCGTTTTTATTTGAAACGATAAAAAAAATAATAATAAGATGATGACAAACATCGTAACGAACAATATCAAAAGTCGATAATAAACATGAAATTGTTTATTATTATAGTTTGAAGAATATTCACAAAAAAAAATAAAATTTATTTTCAATATCATACAAACAATTCAACAAGTTCACGGTTAATTCGGTTTTAAAAATTATAGTTTTATTTAATTAGAAAAGAAAATATTAGAATTCCATCGAAAATAACACGTCATCATGTTCATGCTGAATGTTGTCAAGCATCGGAAACAGTTTTTTTTTTTTAAATGTTATGTACTAATTTTCTAAAAAATTCCAAAATTATATTTGTTTTACGCGTTGTTTGTTGTTACAAATAGTTTTATTATGTTAATAGATGGGACTCGGCGTTGCCCAGCTTTAGTGAAAATAAATATTTTTTCTTTGGTAAGTTTAGTTGAGAAAAAAAAATTGGCAAACGAATCCAGAGAAAATTTATTTGAACAAAACGATTGAAAAAAAAAATATTTTTGAACGATAAAAATCGTTTATATAAAAGTCGTTATTAAAAATCGTAATCGTTTTTATTTGAAACGATAAAAAAAAAAAAAAAGACGATGACAAACATCGTAATAATAAATACCAAAACACGATGATAAACATAAAATTGTTTATTATTTTAGTTTGAAGAATATTCACAAAAAACAAATAAAAATTTATTTTTAATATCGACCATTTATAACAATTATTTACAAATGATTTACTACATCAATACAAATGAAAGCAGACGATTTTTTTTACTAAAACAATTTCAGAATATTTTTGGAGAATAATTTAATTTTAAGATTAATTTGATTTTAAAAATTAATCAAATTAATTATTTAATTATTAATTAATGAATTATTTTATTTAAAAATGGAAATATTAGAATTCCATCGAAAATAATCGATCCACCATAAATTCCATCATGTCATGTAATGTATGTCAAACATTGAGAATATTTTTTTTTTTTTTTTAATGTTATGTACTAATTTTTAAAAACATTTCTAATACGATATTTGTTTTATGTGTTGTTTGTTGTTACAAATAGTTTTATTCTGTAAATAGATATAACTCGCCGTTGCCCTGTTTCATTAAAAATAGATATTTTTTACTTTGGTAAGTTTAGTTAACAAAAAAAAAAAAAAAATAAATAAAAAATAAATAAAAAATAAATAAATAAATAAAAAAAATGGCAAACGAATCCAAAGAAAGTTTATTGGAGCAAAACGATGAAAAAAATATTATTAAAAATATAAAAACCGTTTATATAAAATCGTTATCGTTTTTATTTGAAACGATATAAAAAAAAAAAAACGATGACAAAAATTGTGATAATAAATATCAAAAGACGATGATAAACATAAAATTGTTTATTATTTTAGTTTGAAGAATATTCACAAAAACATATAAAATTTTATTTTCAATTTCGCACAAACAATTATTTACAAATTATTTACTATATCAATACAAATGAAAGCAGACGATTTTTTAATTAACGTATTTTGAGAATGCTTTTCGGAAAACTTAAATTTTATGGTTAGTTTGATTTTAAAAATCTTAGTTTTATTGAATTAAAAAAAGGAAATATTAGAATTCCATCGAAAATAACACGTTATCATGTATTGTATGTTGTCAAGCATTGAGAATAATTTTTTAATGTTATGTACTAATTTAAAAAAAAAAAAAAATAAATTCTAATACGATATTTGTTTTACGTGCTGTTTGTTGTTACAAATAGTTTTATTATTTAATAGATATCTTAATAGCTTCAATGAAAATAAATATTTTTTACTATGGTACGTTTAGTTGAGAAAAAAAAAAAAATTGGCAAAAAATCCAATGAAAGTTTATTTGAACAAAACGATAGAAAAAATATTATTGACCGATAAAAATCGTTTATATAAAATCTTATCGTAAATCGTTATTAAAAATCATTATCGTTTTTATTTAAAACGATAAAAATAAATAAATAAGACGATGATAAACATCGTAACAATAAATATCAAAATACGATCAAAGACGAGGATAAACATGAAATTGTTTATTATTTTAGTTTGAAGAATATTCACAAAAGACAAATAAAATTTATTTTTAATATCGACCATTTATAACAATTATTTACAAATGATTTACTACATTAATACAAATGAAAACAGACGATTTTTTTAAGTAACTGAGTTTCAGAATATTTTTCCTGAATATTTTATTTTTACTGTTAATTTGGTTTTAAAAATTATAGTTTTATTTAATTAAAAGGAAATATTAGAATTCAATTCTAATGTTTGGTGATGTACCAAATAAAAAATACTAAAAATCTAAGAAAAGATTTGGATCTCTAGTAATTTTTACATTATTATCATAAATTTTAAATGATTTTTCATTTAAATTATTTTTATTTTCTTTCTATTTTTACATATTATTTTTACTTATATTTTTATCTTACATTTATACTTACTATTTTTAATTATTGTTTTTACATATATTAATAAAATGCTATTAAAAGCAGACGATTTTTTAATTGTTCATTTTAAACATAACTTTATGATGAAAAATACAATTTTCTCTCTTATTGTAGGGATCTCTATTTCTCTCTTATTGGAGATCCTTTGTGAGTTAATAAGAAAAAAAGATAAATGACCTTTTAAAAAAAAAGAATTATTTTTTTAATAAAATTATAAAATGAAAAATAACAAAAATTTCAAAAGTGTAGATGTTGATGAAATCAGTTGCATGTAATCAAAAACTAAAACAGAATGCGCAAAGGTCAAATTAGGAGTAACAAATTTATGAATAAAGCCAACTTTTTTTCATCTAGACAGTCGTGGGAGATAAATCAGTACAATTTTCTTTTAACAAAAAACATAAATAAGAATTTTGTAGAGATTTTTTTGGTTATACAGCACAAGAAAAAAAATAATTGAATTTATTTATTTTTTTTTTTGGTAAAAAAAAAAAAAAAAAAAAAAAAAAAAAAAAAAATCCACAAAATTCTTATTTGTAATTTTTTGTTAAATAAAAATTGTATTTTTCATTTCAAAATTATATTTAAAAAAAAAAAATTAAAAAATCATTTTCTTCTGACAGCAATTTATTAATATTCTTAAAAGTAATAATTTAAAAATAATTTAATGCTAAATTAATTAGAATTTATGATAATAATATAAAAATCACAAGATTAAATTATTTTTCTTAGATTTTAGTATTTTTATTGGTATATTTAGTATTTTAGTATACTGATATATTTTAGTATTTTTATATTATTAGAGAAAAATTTAACAAATATTACGATTTATAAGTTTTAAGAAAACACGCACAAAGAAAGAGAGACAAATATAGACTCTCGCATTATATTTATAAGCAGATAAATTAAAATATATATATATATATATAAAATAATGCAAAGAAATAAATATAAATGCAAAAATTTATTTCGAAAGCTTGTGACGTTTTATTTAATTATAGCTAGTTTATGGTTTCAAAAATTTGATACTGTTTTTTTTTTTTTTTTTGTTTTACAAATAGCAATATTAAGAAAAAAGCATATAAATATTAATAAAAAAAATATCAGCAATATTTTTCCTATAAATATTCGTGCGAAATAAGAAATGTTTAATAATGGATTCTTTACTTCTAAGTAAATTTTTAAAAGCTATAAAGGACTGAAAAAGTTAAAGATTAAAAATTAAATTTCAAAATTGCATACATTTATTTTTCTGTTAATATTTTATTTCAATTTATTTAATAATAGTCAATGACACATAATAAATAACCCCCTTTTTTAAGCTGCTTATGCAAATGCTTAAAACACGGGGTGGCCAACCCAAATGATCTTGCGGGCCACTTTGGAAATGCATTCTAACTCCGCGGACTGCAAATAAAATTATATATCCCCATATTAGATTTAGACCCACTGTAGACATTTTTTAATTGAAACATAATGAAAAATTGAAACACAATGAGTTATTTTTGTGTTTGCTTATTTTTTACATGCAAACATAAATAATATAATAATAATGATACTAAACGCACGCTGTAAAGAAATATATAACACTAAAAATGAAATATAAAAAATATATAAATATAAAAGAAATAAGAAATGAAATCATTAAAAAATAACAATTTATTGACAATTATGATAGTTAATAATAAATGAATAAATAAATAATATTAATAAATAAATAAATAATAAATAGTAAATAAAATTAAATTACAATAATTTAATGATAATGACATTTTTAATGATAATGTTTTCTCCACTCATGATGAGTTCGCAGAATATAATTTAATTATTCTACGAACTCATATCTATAAACTCATCAATAAAACAGGCAATATCTTTCCTATATTCGCAAGAATCCTATTTTAAAATCAAAGTTAATTTTTTTCATAATTTCAACACTTAATTTTTGAATATATGGATGCACACATAATGTATTTTTTTTTTTATACATTGCTTTACACTTCTTTGGCCATTATAAAATAAATATATTTTGTTAAAGTGCGATAAATCTCACGGGCCGGAAAAATGTTAAAGTCTCGTCGTGGGTTGGCCACCACTGGTTTAAAACTTCTTCAATAAACATTTATTTTATCTAAATTTTAATAATCTTTTTTTTTATATTGAGTTTAATTGTGAAAAACCTAATTCATTCATGGATTATTATTCATGGAATTACATACTACTGTGTCTAAAAAGTAAAACCAATTTTCAATTTAAAATTACCGAGACTTATGGAATTTCAATTTTATTTTTGTCTTTTTTTTAGGTTGCTGGCACTGTCTTTGACATCTGTGTGAAATTTCACGTCAAAATATTCATTAGTGTTGGAGTTACGCTTTTCTTTGTGAGACGCTAAAACGGATTCCGGCGATTTTTGAAATGACTGAATTGATTGAGCAAAGAACTTGCATTCAATTTTGTTTGTAGAAACGTATAGAATGTTGCAGGAGGCATTTGGTGAGCATTCCTATATCGGAAAGAAAGGTTTAGAAGTGGTATAAACAGTTCGAAGAAGGCAGAGGACGCGTTGAAGACGAAGGGACGCTCCACCTCAACCGACGAAGCTCACGTCCAAAAATTAAAGATTGGGTGCTTGCAAACCGTCGATTTACAACTAGAGACCTTGTTGATGATGTTGGAATTTCAAAAGGATAGGTCAATTCTATTCTGGGCCTCAAACACGTCAAATCTCGTTTGGTACCGAAAACACTGAATGCGCCAGCTCACGCTGCATTGATTCTTCTTGACTTTTTCGCCAAAAATGAAACCCATATCGTTCCACAACCACCATATTCAACTGATTTAGCATCGTGCAATTTCTGGCTATTCCCTCAAAAGACCACGCCGAGGATAAAGAGTTTTTGAAAAAATAAAAATTGTTATTACTTTTGGGCACAGTAGTATTTATTTAAATTTTAATAATCTTTTTCATTTTGAGTTTAATTATGAAAATCTTAATTTATTCATGGATTATTTTTCGAAACATAAAATGGTTTTCGAAAAATTCACATTACTAAAAATTAGCTTGGAAAACAGTTTTATACACCGATTCTTTGTTTATGAATAGACATGGATGTGAGTAATACTCTTGTGCATTGCACATAGAATTTCTTACATCCATTTTAAAGGTTATTTCTTACGCACGAAACAAAGAATCGAGACATTTTCAAAAGATATATATAGGGAGGAAAAAGAAAGACAAAATCCTTCGATATTCTAGGAGGGGATAGGGAAAAAAAGAGCACTTTCTTCCCCATTCCACTTTTAATGAGGAAACGATTCCCCCTAAAGATGGATAATAATGAGCAACCCTCAGTGCTCCCGAGAAATTGGGCACATTGACGGAGTAACGAGAATTTTTCCCGTTTATCCCGAAAAGGCCTTCCTTCGTCACACAACCACAGGAAAAGGAAGCCAGCATTGCAACATTCCCTTCTCCCTATTTTCGGCAACAGTTTTGAATGGCCGGATTCCTCCGAGAGAGGTATTTGAGAAAAGCTATTATCCGGCCACGGGGCACGACGGCGGCCGGATCATCATTTTCGGGTTCGCAGTCGGAAATCGGGGCCCAGGCACATGCCATTGTTTGGGCCCCGCCGACTGAAGAGAGGATCTTCATTTACCGGTTGATCGGGTTGGGGCCGGATGTCCGGATTGGCGGGGAAAAAGCGGGCACGCGATCCGTCAAGGCACACATACACACGCCAGTTTTGTCAGAACTTTCTCCTCTCGGCAGGGTGGCGGGAGAAGTTCAGATTTTGAACTATCCGGCATTTGCAGTAAACACGAAAAGACCTTCTGAAAATAACCGGATAGAAGTATGAGTAAACTGCGACCGTTCTTGGAGTGCTTTCGTGCTTATGTGTTCGTATAATTTGGTAAACTTTGAGTTCTTCTTTAGGAGAGTTTGTGTATGGAATGACTTCATAAACTGCAGAAATATTTTGGAATAAAGTTTTCACTTTTCTTGGAAAGTTTTCGTGTTTATCTGGTATTGAATTCGGAACAGTCTGTATCAGTAACTGTGAATGTTTGCTGGGAGTACTTTTGAATTTCTAAATTTTGGTTACACACACACACACACGAAATATATATATATATATATAAATATATATAAACAAATGCAAATTCATATATACTCCCAAGAAGAATTCGGTTTCTTATTACATAAGAGAAATCAGAAAAGTATATTAGTATATTTTTGCAGTATATATATTAGTATATATTTGCAGTCTATATAGCCCCAAGTTGTGCAAATTCCTAAATAACCCCAAGAATTCAAAGTTTATTTTCACATATAAGCGAAACCAGAAAAATATAATATACATAAATATACAGGTATTCGTTATGCATGAAATGTATAACCAAACCACCATAATATTCGTAAAGCAAAAATTCTGGGGTGCCTCATTTCCAAAAAAAGTGAAGAAAAATTTCTCCACTCTCAAAAAAGTGAAGAAAAATAAATTATTCATGATCAGAAATGAGCATAACCTGCATCAACTAAACTGAAAATTATTTTATAAACATATAGAACAAAATGTTAAACGGTTAAACTTTAATAGCAGATATAAATTTAAAAAAAAAAAAAAGGACCCCAAAATTGGTACGAAATTTACAATGCTAGGGTATATGAAAAGTTGTTGACAGATTTCTAGAAAATCTGTAAAACCAGATGTAAATTAGTTAAAATGTTAGCGTCTGATGTTCATACCCTTCTCTTCTTACATTTTTATAGATCTTTGTAAAAATATATGTTGTTCAAAATTTTATGAAATCTCTTCCTATCCGCTATGGCCATAATTTGACTGAGCATTAGAACTGAGGCTCAATCTGCTGGCGGCTTTGTTGTAGATACTATTTCACACAACAGGAGACTCGATGGCGTTTGGGATATTCAACGCCTTGCCTCGTTCGTCGGACTACCTGGTGGGAGTTTTCGGGTTTTCTCCCTTCGATACGCAAATGCAGAGTCCTTCCGGAAGGCATTACCCTTCTCCTTCAGCGACTCGGAGTCAAATCAGACTTCTACTTACTGTTGCTCCATCACATCAGAAGCTGCCCCCTTTCCCTATACATGGGATGTGTGTCCCCAGTGAGGATTAGACACACTCACAAAAACAAGTAAAATAAATAATTTTGAATAAATTTGTGTAACTAACTAAATTAAAAATTCAAAAATTAAGATTAAAATTAAATTAAATAAATTAAAAAAAATAAATTAAATTAAATTAAAAGAAATTCAATTTTAAATTTTTATAAATTATTAAATTAAAAAAATAGCATTTGCATTCACTAGAACTTAGAGTGGAAATAAATTTTTAAAAATTGCAATAACTACTGTAAAGGGTTATCCTTTTTATCATCATCATTATTATTCCATTGTCTATTGGTGCTTTTTCTAAACATGCAAAACCACTCGTTGGCCATTAACATTTTTGACATCAATGAAAACAACAAACCGTATAATTGACTCTGATGGAAAAGCAAATGCCTAGACCGATGAACATTTCAACTTGTGACCTCTTTATCTTTGTTTGAAATACAACTTGCAGCTATTGGAAGCAAACGTTTATTGATAATTCGTACTTCAGGTCATTGAAGGCAGAATGGATCGCGTGCACCATTTTCACTTATCCTTTCGCGAAAAGAGCTGCCTTCCTTCTTTCCAGCTGTCGATTCTTGACAAGAAAATTGTCGAGTTTGCCTAACAGCCCTGCAATTAGGTACTTTGTTTCTTAGGGCCGTCCGCTTGATTCTTGTAAGGAAATACATTTTTTTACAGGGAATTGACACAATCGTTACCTGACATTTAAAAATAGAAAGAAAAAAATATTCAAAATTATGTATATTAAAATTAGTTTGTTTGTTTGAAAAAGCAATTATCTCCATGAACTTCCGGAGGGGAAATGGAATTTAAAGTTTGTTCCGCCAAAGATTTTTTTATTTTTTTTTTTTTTTAAATGGTAAATAATGGCAACAGCATTTATCGAGAAGTTGTTTGAATACCAAAGTAAATTTCTTTTATGATTTTTTGAAAGGCTAACCTAAAGCATTTTCTTCTTCTTCATTGACGCAAAAGTCCCATGGTGGGTCAAGATCATCTGACTACTGGAAGATTTCGACAGGAGATGTTCTCTTTTTTTTTTTTTTTTTACGGGGTAGGATTGTCAGCAATACGTTTTACAGTCATATTATATGAACTATGGTTAAGGTGGATTTCGATCCACTACAGGCATTAATGGCACCAGGGCTCGAACCCAAAGCTTGTGGCACCGAGCTCATCCAAGAATCATCCTAAATTATTTTGAACCAATAAAACGTCTGAAAGTATAGAAACTTGAGACAAAGATTAATAAGTATGGGCCCATCGCGCAATGGTAACAGGGGAGGATTGTGAGATCAGATGATAACTCGACGACTTTCGTTACAAGCATTGCTTTCAGAAAAGAGGTTTGGTTTGTCGCTCTACGGTCATCTTGTGCACAATTTAGGCTAAGCAGATCGGGACCTACAGCTTAACGTGGAATCTGAACCACTCACAAACATCCATGCCACCGCCAGGATTCGAACCTGGAGCCTGTGGTACCAAAGACCAAAGCGCTAGCCAATTGGCCATCAGGTCGCTTCTGAAAAGAGGAGATTCTAACAACGGGCATATTAAATAATTGCGTCCACAATCGGACTACATGGAAAAGTGTCTCCCTACCATTGGCGAATTACTAAATTCTTCTGAAAGACAATGCCTTCTTTTTATCTCCCATCGAAAGGACTTTTAGTGGTGTATATAAAAAGACGCATTGGCATGCATAAAAAATAATCAAATAATTTGATTTTTAAATAATAAAAACATAATACACTCATGTCCATAAATTAAGGATAATACAGAATCCCACAGAAATTGAACTCTAAAATAAAAATTTCACGTGTAGAATTATCACACACATCTTGAAGAAGAATATGCAAATTACAGGAAACCACCAGATGGAGCGGATAGTACGTCACAATGAAGAGGGTGTAAGAGAGGGGTATATAAGACATGGTGGCAAAGAAGTAAAATTGTTCACAAGCGCTTTAAAAGCCTTTCAGTGCAATAACCGCATAGTTATGGCACAAAGGAAGCATTTGGATGATTTTTTACGTGGTAGAATTATCGGACGACTGGAATATGGACGTACCCAGCTAGAAGCATCCGAGGAACTAGAGTCGCCCAGAGTGTCATCTCCAGGCTTTGGCAACGATTCCAAGATGATGGTAATGTGAGTAGATGTTACAGCACAGGTCGCCGCCGAGTTACAACGCCGAGTGATGACCGGTATTTAGCAGTTACTGCCAAAAGAAACAGACGGAGCACAGCATCAGACCTGTCTCGTCAGCTCTCTTCAGCTACCGGTACGACAGTTTCAAGGCAGACCGTGTACAGACGCTTAGGGCACATTGGTCTATATGCTCTTAGGCCTGTCAGATGTGTTCCACTTACCGCAACTCACAGTCGCCTGCGATTAACCTGGAGTAGAGAGTATGCATTGTGGACACCGCAACAGGGGTCTGGTGTGATGTTTTCCGACGAGTCCAGTTTTAGTTTGCAGTCTGATTCTCGCCGGACTTTCATATGGAGAGCGCCAGGTACCCGTTACCACCAAGAGAACACCATTGAACGACACCGTTACGGTGGTGCAAGATGGCTTGTTTGGGAAGGAATTATTCTTGGTTCCAGAACTGACCTGCATGTTCAGAGTGTGACAGGCCACATCTATCGGGATGTCATTCTGGAACAACATGTAAGTTTGTTTCGGGGCGCCATGGGTGCTGAATTTCTGTTTATGGATGACAACGCCCGTCCTCACCGTGCAAACATTTTAGACGAATGCCTTCAATTGGAGGATATCACCCGTATGGATTATCCAGCATACTGACCGGACTTGAATCCAATAGAGCATGTGGGGGATATGTTTGGCCGACGAATTGCAGCCCGTCAACCCTCCCACCTGTCAACCGGAACTTCGGAGGGCATTGCTTGATGAGTGGTGTAATATTCCCCAAGATCAGATTGATAATTTGATACTCAGCATGCCTAGGCGTTGTATTGAATCGTCCGGGAGACATACTCTATATTAACCATCATACTAACCATGTTATACTGTTTTTTGTAAATAGGTTCTTTTTTGAAATTTGCTCCAGGGAGTAAAAATCGCAATTTTTATTGATTATGTCAAACATATAGCATCTTTTTTTTGCTCTTTACCTTTTGTTTAATAAATACACTTTACAAATAAGTCAAATTTGTTTTGCTTCTGTCTCTTTCTTTGCCTGAACTTCATTATCCTTAATTTATGGACATGAGTGTATATGAAAATGCTTCTTGTCATTAATAAGAATATTAAAATAGTCTTATTGATGAAAAGGAGCATTTTTCTATCTGAAATCGTCTGTCTTCAGCATATTTCTATATTTCTATTTGAGATTCAAATGTTGTGAAGTCTGTTAATAATAGAGAATTTTTGAATAACGTTTTTTAATCGTCAAGTATTTTTTTCCCTAGCGCGCATGCTCTTAGGAAACTGCGCATGCGTATCTGTAATAATGTTTCCTATGAGCATGCGCGCTAGGGAGAAAAAATACCGGACGATAAAAACGTTATGCAAAAACTCTCTAATAATGAAAACACAATCTAATATCTCAAGCGGAATTATATTGATTTTTGATGCTCTGATTCTGAACATAATCTTTATCCGTGTTATCGGTCTTGGCATTTATATTATTTTTAATCGAGTTTGAATGGGATATGTAAATATTAAACATATTCTTGCGATAGGATTTGAATTTCTAATTTTGCTTGGAAATGTTTAAAGAAACATGAGATGTATCTTTCTTAAATAATATATTAGGCAACTGCGTCATTGTTAAAACACAAACTAAACGTTAAAATTTTATAAATACTCATACTAAGTACATCACACTACATTTAATCCCTTCTACTACCTTTTTATCACCCTATTTTTAGAATGGAAACGTGGCTCTTTTACACCAGTTCCGGTCTATTCGAAAATATACCGTCTGAAATTGAGTTTGAAGCATCCTGGTGTGTTACCACCCCAAACGAAAGAGACACCCGCTACATTTTTTTTTTTTTATCCTAACCTATTACAAATATATTTTCCGGGTGAAATCCGTTTCCTGTCGTGCACCCCTCTGGGGACCTTCTCCGCAATCCAATCCCTCCTCCCGACCCCTTACACCATCCCCAAATAAAACGAGCACCGATTGAAAACTGCTTTTGCTACAGAGAGAACGGGGAGGGAGGGATTCTAAATCATTTTGCTGTCTCTATTCCTCCCCTCGCCCCTTTTCAGTTCTATTTTATCGAACTCTATTAGGAACAGATATCCCCCCTCCCCTTCAGTCTATTCCAGAGAAAAATCGTCTTTTCCACTCGGCTTAATAGATTCGGTATTTAATTTACCTCCCGTGTGCCGTTAATTACCAAGCTGGGATCCTCTTTTTCAGCCAATGGCAAGAGGGTAATTGAGATGAAATGGAGAGGGAGAGCCACTCCTTGCGCATGCTGTTCCTCTTCCCTGATGTTTAATCTGGTAGGTGGCTTACAGGAAAGATATTGGGGTTGGGCAAAAAGGGAATATAAAACAGATGGGGTTTTTTTAAATATATATTTATCATTTAATACGTATGATTTAAAAAAATATTGCTTTGAGCGAGGGTTTTAAATTTAATAATACAAATATTCCATTGTATTTTTTGTGATTAAAATAGTTAAAAAACATATAGTTAAAGTACCAGATTTCATCTTTTCGTTTCACTTTGTATTTTTGGTTTTACGGGACTTTTAACTGTTATACTGAAATATTTATATAAATTAAATACTTTCTGTTGTCTAAAACCGCTACAGAATTGACGTGATAACTTAATAATCATAGCATCAATAATAACCATCCTTTTAATAATTATTCAACTTAATTTTATGAATATCATATTTAATAAATGTTTGATATATATCTTTTATGGTGGATAGATAGTTGGTTTAAAAGATTTTCAGGACCAAAACTATTCCATCCCAACCTCCTTTTCCCACACTCGGTAACGCTGAATCTGTTGCATTCCTGTCTTTCTAATGGAGAATGATTTAAGTAAAAAGATTTTCAAATGAAAATAGCAACAATTCATTCATATGAACAAAAAAAAAATTAGATCTTTAAATATTTATTTATTCATAATTTATTATTTACACTTACATTTTTCGTTTAAATTTTTCTAATTTGTTTGTATTCCTCATTGTTAGTGCATTCATTTATTTATTTACAATTTTTATTTTAGTTTTATTGTTTTATTTGTATTCTTTATCTTTCGTTTTATTTTTCTTCACATCCAAACGTAAAAATTTTCAAAAACTTTCAGTTACTTTACATTTTTATTTGAGTTTTTTTTAATTGTCAGTTTGGTCCATTTCGTGGCTTTTTTAATTGCAGTTGCAATGTGGGCCGGTGGGGAGCATGAGGGCGTAGGTTCAATCCGCTAGCGACTTTGTAGACATTGTTTCAAAAAACGAGGAGACTCGAGGGCGTTTGTGATGTTCAGCATCTTACCTCGTGAGTCGAACGACCTGGTGGGAGTTTTCAGGGTTTTTTTTTGCTAATATAATACACAAATGCTACCCCTAAAAGTCCTCTTGGAAGGCACTGCCCTCCTTCTTCAGCGACTCGGAGCCAAGTCAGACTTCTACCTACCCCGTGCTTCATCACACAACAAAAGCTGCCTCTTTTTCCTCCATCCGTGAGTAGA
The DNA here is from genome assembly GCA_021605095.1 of Caerostris extrusa. Classification (NCBI taxonomy): domain Eukaryota; kingdom Metazoa; phylum Arthropoda; class Arachnida; order Araneae; family Araneidae; genus Caerostris; species Caerostris extrusa. The sequence goes on along the minus strand of BPLR01015712.1, from coordinate 90,169 downwards.
CTACCCTCGGGATGTCCGTCCCGCACTGCAGACACTAAGGATTAGTCACAATAACAGTTACATCAAATATGTAATGGCAAGTGATCGTCTGTTTTTCTGGATATTTCAAAGCGTAACCATACTAGGTTTTTCATAGCAATCTTTATTCGTTCAATTAAATAAACAACGCATCGCACAGTTCAGATTAGAAATTCAACTAATTTCTCAAATAGTTTGAAACCAGACTAATCATATTTTATATTTATTATTAGAATTATATTTTCAAATTTATCAGAAAATATATAGAATAATTGATGACAGGTTCTAAAAAAAAAAATCCCTATTCTTCAGAAAAATAAAATGAGATTAATAGTCAAATGTTTGTATTAAAAATAAATATATATATTAATAAAATTTATTTTTTATTCTCTAAAAAATTGCACTTTCGATGTCTCCAGTTTACTTTTTTTATTGATTCTACGTCATGATAAATTTATTTGTAGCAAAGAACCATTTTGTTTATCATTCGGTGAATTGTAAGGGATAATGAAAAAAAAAAAAAAAAAACGTAATGTTAACCACGTAATATTTCTTTCTTAAATTTCAACCACACCCCTTTTTAATATGGTTGTCCATCCTGCACACCACAAAGAGAGATTTTTCTTTTTTTTTTTAATGCAGCTGGCAATACAGAGACAGTTAATCCATATGCATGTTTGTAATGTGCAGATGTTTCTTACGAAACGAATCAACACGTTCCAGCTCTACTAATTTCCTAGGAAATTCGAATGAATGGGCCTTGATATTTTCTGCAATCATTTCCTCCATTTAAATCTTTTACTTCGACACCTATCCGGTACTGCATCAGTTTAACAAAATTTCTTTCTTAAATTTTAACCACACCATTTCTAATAGGGTTGTCCATCCTGCACACCACAAAGAGAGATTTTTCTTTTTTATAATGCAGCTGGCAATACAGAGACAGTTAATCTTTATGCCATAAGCAAGGACTGCGCCGACGTTACTTATTTAGCACTACCCAAGGGGGCACGTGTAGCTTGAAGATATATTACAGACGCGAGTAACACTACCCCCTCATAGCTCTACGATTCTATTAGACCGGAACCTATGGTTTAAATTAGATTCCGAACACTACAAACATCCATGGCACCACAGGGACTCGAAACCGAAACCTGTGGTACCGAGTGCCAGAGCGCTATCCACTCGCCCAACAGGGCCAGAGAGATCGTTCTTTGCAGGTTGTACTAATACGTATGTTATACTAAAAACTACTTAAATATAATTCTTATACCCGTGAAAAAAACATTTTACATTTTTGGTCTTATTATAAAAAAAGTACTTGAAATTACGAATCTATGTGTGCAATAAAAACTAAAAGCAAAATCAAATTGTTCAATAATGATTACGAACAACAAAATAGCAGATAAATTATTAGTAACTATACCCGACTTAAAAAAAAAAATTAAACAATTTTTATTTACAGCCATATTTGATCTTATTTGCAAAATAATTTTTTTATAAATTTTAAATAAGCATTTGTATTTCCTAACATTATTAAATTGCAAAATGCAGAAATGCATCCATGATCAACGACAACTTTCATTATCAACGACATCCTATTTCTATATTTCCCATTAAAAAACGACAGCATCCAACAATGCTTCAGCGGATTGAAAAATAATATTGCATTATCCAATGAAGAAATAAAATCCATTCAATTTCTAGAAAAAGCATTTCGCTACAGGAATTTATCGAAGCAAAGAATTCCTTTAATCGAATTCTAAAAGAACACTCACTGCGTTACGGGGTCCAAAATAGTGAATTAAAGAAAAAAAAAAAAACTTGCTGCCATTTTGTTCTGAATTTCAATTTCAGAAAGACAATTTTGAAAACGACGTTAAATGGATGCTTTAGCGTCCTTTCCGTAATTAGACATGATACCTGACTAAATTGAAACTCTGGATTGGGTAATTTAAATTATTTTTCTTGGAAGGGCGGATAATCATTTTTGTATTTATTTTCGCGAACTGAACGGAATTGATTTCGTTCTGGCAAATCAAAAGACACGGCTTGTTTCTTTGGTTGATGCTCCTGTTTAAGAACAGGATATCGCAGGAATCAATAATAAATTTGATTGCTTTTTGTCCTTTTCTATTTTATTTCCAGTACGAATTAAATTGGTTTTATTTCTACCAATTGCGATTCTATGTAGAAAATGAATGAAAAGAATGGCAGCCATATATATCTGCAGACGATTTATTTTAATCCACTTATTTTTTTATGCATTCGAAATTCCAGGTTTAAAATGAATCAGTTCTATTTCACAAGAATTGGTTTTGAAACTTATTGGATCAATTCAAGAAGTTTTTTCAATAAAAGTTGGTTTTTAATGTTAGTATGGATTTCAAATCTATTTTATTTAAAAGTATTTGCTAATTAATATAGTAGTTTATATATTCATGCAAATACAAGTTTTTATTCTTAAATCGAGAATAAAATATCGTTGATTGCTTTTGTTTATTCGATTTTATTTCCAGTATGAATTAAATTGTTTTTATTTCTATCAATTGCGATTCTATAGTATAGAAAAAGAATAGGTAACCATATATATATGTGGCGATGATTTATTTTTTAATATCTTTGAAATTCCAGGTTTAAAATAAATCAGTTCTATTTCATAAGAAATGATTTTGTAACTTGTTAGATCAATTTAAGAAGATTTTTCAATAAGAGTTGGTTTTTAATGTTACGATAGATTTCAAATCTACTTTAAAAGTATTTGCGAATTCATATAATAGTTTATATATTCATATCAATACAAGTTTTTTTATTCTTTAATGAAAAATAAAATAAATTTCTAATGGATTGAAAATTGTCCTCTTTAATTTTTTAAATTCACTGCTTATTTTGTAAGTATGACATAGACCAATTTACTTCCGGTATGAATTAAATTGGCTTTATTTCTACCAATTGCGATTCTAGTAGAAATTGAAATGAAAAAGAATAGCAACCATATATATCAGCAGACGATTTATTTTCATCCATTTATTTTTTAATGTCTTTGAAATTCCAGATTTAAAATAAATCAGTTCTATTTCATAAGAACTGATTTTGAAACTTGTTGGATCAATTCAAGAAGTTTTTTCAATAAAAGTTGGTTTGTAACGATAGGATGGATTTCAAATCTAGTTTATTTATTAATTATTTTTAAATTTATTTTATTATTTAGATTATTTCATTATTTTTGTTTAAATTATTTAATTATTTCTTTTATTTTCATTCAATTTATTTTTTATTTTTATTTTATTATTTATTTTATTTTTTTTCCTATTTAATTATTTTATTTAAATTGGATTTAATTTATTATTTTTATTTAATTTATTTATCTATTTTATTTAAAATCTATTTAATAGATTTCAAATTTATTTTATTTCAAATCGATGACATTCAAATCCTTTTTATTATAATTTCAAATATATTTTATTAGGATTTCAAATATATTTTGTTATAACTTCAAATCTATTTTGTTATGATTTCAAATCTATTTTATTATAATTTCAAACCTATTTTATTATAATTTCAAACCTATTTTATTGCAAGTTAATATAATTTATATATTCATACAAATACAAGTTTTTTTAAATCGAAAATAAAATAATTTTTTAATGGATGGAAATGTGTTCTGTTTAATTTTTTTTAAATTTATAGCTTATTTTTGTAAATAAGCAATAGAAAAATTTATTTATAAATCTCAGCTTTATAGAATATTTTATTTTTGTGAGGGAATTAGTCTATATAATTTTTTCATAATTTATGAGGTATTGTGAACGTAACGATTAGATTATAATGATATGCTTTAATCATAACAGGGCCTGTAGGCCCAGTGATTAGTGGTCTGGCAAACAATGCTACAGGGTTCGAGTCTCAGCGGTGCCCTGGATATTTACAGTGGTTTGGAATCTACTTTAAAACCATAGGCATCGGTCTAACATGGGCGTAGAGTTGACAACCCTACACTACATAAAGAAAAACATATCCTATTTCTGAATCTTCGAATGGGCAGATGGCCATAGTCCAACATGGACTGTAGTGCCCGGAGTTAATTAATCCTAATAATTGAAACTGATTGATTTACTCAAATATATATTTATAAATTCCAATTTATTTTTTAAATGAACACAATTTAAATTAATCACCTTCAGTCAATCATTTTTTTTAAAAGTTTTTAAGTAATTTTCCCACAAATCAAAGCGTACCTATGCAAGTAGTGAATCTCCCCATTGCAACCCAAAAGATTATATACCCATGAATTTGTTAGTAACGTTTTAACAAAAAGTACTCACTTATGATAACAGATATGTATAGTTCAATTCATGTTCTACAAATGGAATCACAAATTTTCGAAGTGTGAGTTGCTTTTATATATATTCATGAATTAATTCTGTGATATATTTTAAAATCGATCATAGTAGTGTATCCTCTTATTGATAAGGGTTTACTTTGATTTCTGCAAAACTTTCACATTGTTCGTATGCAATTTAAGCGTCTTCTCAATTAGTTTAGATGTTTCGTACGAAACACATCGACACGTTCCAACTTCTTTGATTTCCTTGGAGATTCGAATAAACTTGCCCTGATATTTTCTGTAATTACTCCTTAACTTTAACCTAAGCTTAATAAATTACCAGTTTAATAAATGCTTTCCTAAATTTCAAATCATCATTTGGATATTTTATTTCTGATTGGGAGCTGCTTTCCCAAACACAATACTCTCCGTGGCATAAAAAGAAATTTCAGAAAACATCCCTTAAAATTTTCTGCAATTCGTTCTTCCACTCTAGGCTTCCCATTTCAACAGTTGTTTGGTACAGCACAAGATTCTCTAAACTTCTTCACCAATTTTCAAATCGTCATCTTGGTTGGTTTACCATTTCTTAGAGATTTTTCAAAACTCAATCTGGACAGTAGCGTAAGATGGAGTTTTCAATAATGTTCCACGATGAAAGTCATTCATTCCAACGAACATCTTTTTTATACAAAAATTAATGCTGCAGGTTGTATTGAGTATACTAGTAGAACAGGAATCCATCCTATTTGTAGAACATAAATTAAATTATTTATTCACCTATTATAAAAGTATAGGCTTTTAGTTGTTAAAATGTTATTAGTAAATTCATGGATATTTAGAGTAGAGCAGCATAAGGAATAAAGTGTTGAGCTTTAGAGCAAAGAAAATGAGGTCCAAAACCTGGTTTTTTGTAGGGATACTCATACATTTTACTTTAAAAGTAATTTTTTTATAGTGGTAATGTCATTTTTACTAATATAGTAGTATTTGCATGACTTATTCTTACTTAAATTGTAAATATTAATAAATACACAATTATTTATATTTAAAAATCAAGAAATTTGTTTTTGATTTATTTTGTGTATGTTTGTTTCCTTTTCCAACTTGTATAAGTCTCTGAAGGCAAGCGAACTTGCAGATTAATATGTGGTATGGGTTATTGCGGATTTCTAGGTGTTATTGTGAAACTTTAATGGTTATTGTGGAAACCTTAATGGTTAATGTGTATGTTGAGTAGACGGTTTAGCGTGTTCTATCTAGGATCAGGTTATTGTTTATTTGTGGGTTTAAAGTTGAGTAACAACACCACATTTTTTGCCGAAACCTAGCCAAAATGAAAGTGTAGTCCAGAACTATAAGGTGTAGTCCAGAACGTCTTTCCTTTCTGGTCAAGGATGTGGGGTGAGGAGTACATATACAATCCCTGGGAGGGATGGTACCAAAATTATGGTGGCATGTAACATGTAACCCCTGAGTACAACTGGAGCATCTACATTAGATATGTAGATGCTCCAGATGTTGAAATGGCAGATGACCGAGAATCAAAATGTTCTGTACTAGTAAAACAACTTTACGCCATGTTCACATGCTTTAAATTTTGATAGGAAAAATCTCTATGTTATAGATAATTTTTTATGCATTCTCTCTATGTTACAGATAATTTTTTGTACATGATTGAAAGAGTAACCCATTGGGAGCATAAACAAGAAATATTTTTATTTATTATTATTATTACATATGATATTCGACATATAATACCTGTAATGCAATGTGTAATGCGTTATATAATATGTAATACATTACATTTAATCCTAACCAGAAAACTTGAAAGAATGGTTTTCAAATATTATTTCATGAATAACATAATTCTTTATATAAAGAAAAATACATTGTTTTTTTTTTGTGCATGCATCAAACTTTATATTATAAACATGGGTAAAAAAAATGATTTTTCTCACAATATATTTCTAAAATAAGAAGTCTTGAAAAGAAATAATATTTTGATATTAAATTGTATGCCCCATTGAAAGGGACAAGTAAATACAAATTTTCTTCAAGTCTACCGAATTGATAATGACAATCTGAAGTCAAATCATTGACAGAAATCAGAATTTTGTAAATATATTAAGAGATATTAATTAAAGGTAGTTAAAAATTATGTGCGAATTATAAGATTCAATATAATATCTCACGACTTGGAAAATGCCCCCCTCAAAAAAAAAAAAAGTTACAGTGTGTGACTATCGAAATCACCCGCACTCAGCAGAAAACTGGATTTTTGAATTGTTATATTTCTCTCAGTGTTTTCCAATAAAAACGCATTTTAAATTAATAAAAAACTGAATAATTAATTAATTTTCATGAGACTAACGTCAGATCGTCTTACTGAATCATATCATATACTATACCAACTTTTATCATGCACTATATCATATCATATACCGAATTTCGTAAAATCCACTTAAGATAAATTGTCTTGTCGATATATATTTATAAATATTTTACCTTAATAAAAAATATTTATAAGATACCCATATCGAAACGAAAAAATAGCCTGACACAATCGATACGTTTTTCTCCATATATTTGAATGATACGTAAAATAACAAATTCCAAATCCATTAACATTGGTTCCAGGAAATTTCAGCAAGGAAAATCCAAACCAAAATCCTTCAAATCAATCAATACTTCCCTTCTTATAACAAATCACGGAATGCTAGTCATTAATCGCTTCATTTCTAATTAATTACCCCCTAAGGAATCATTACGGATAATTGTCAATCAGTACTCGATTACTGATTCTGATTAAATAAATGCAATTGCACATTTTAATTTCAACACCGAATCCATTCCCCTTCGGAACAAAAGTAAAAAAATAAAAAAATCTTTTTTTATCACTCACCACCAAAAGATGTAGATCCATCCCAAGAGATACGACACCCCTCTTCCCTTAGTACCCACTTTGCATCAAAGACCCTAGTAATAGGCCAATCATCATTTTCCACCTCATCCCCCCCTACCCCAGAAAATCCATTTACACCTCTCTTCTGCATCTGCTCTGTTTTTAAAAGGGGCGAGGGGGACGTGTCCCCGGTTACAGTTTTTAAATGCCCGGACACCCCTCTTCAGAACATGATGGGGCGAGTAATTCGATTGGTAGTTCGCTGCTGCGTCGGTGAATGTATAAATGGGATTTAGTTTTAGATGGAGGTGCAAATTGGAATGAGGGGGTGGAGTGGGGGGTTCGAACATTTCTCCTCCTTTAGTCTTTTAACCTCTGGTTTTGTGCCATCCAGAAGCCTAATAAACTAGAAGGGGAGAGGGAGGGGTGAAGAGGAAAATTGGGGTTTTGATATGCTTGAATGCTCCAAATCCGGATCTAAAATAATTTGCCCTTCTCTCTCACTCTATTCCTTTGTTATGGTGTGTTGTTTATTATTTTTTCTTTTGAAGATTTATTCTCTTTTAGAAATCTGCTTTTTTATATTTATCTGTATCTTGTCCAATGCATCTGCGTAAACATTGGTAATGGTTTTCTTATAAGAAAATCTAACCATTTTTGGAATCCTTTGACATTGCCGTTCACGATAGGAATCCTACAAGAATAAAATTTTCAAAAGAATAAAGATAATATATTGTTATTGTCATCATTATCACCGAAAAAGAAATTGGTTTGTCAATAAATCTGCGTAAACATTGGTAATGGGTTTCTTATACGAAAGAGGTTTAGCAATCTAACCATTTTTGAAATCCTTTGACATTGCCGTTCACGATAGGAATCCTACAAGATAATATTTTTTTCAAAAGAATAAAGATAATAAATTATTATCATTATTATTACTATTGAAAAAGAAATTGGTTTGACCAATAAAACTACAAAATCTTTGGTAATGTTATTCTTATAAAAAGAGGAATCTAATTATTTTTGGAATCTTTTTTTGCTATCGCTGCTCGACATATAGAAATACAAAAATTTATTTTTTAAAACAAATATAGATAATAAATTATTATTATTAGAAAAAAGAAATTGGTTTGACCAATAAAACTACAAATCTTTAGTAATGTTATTCTTATAAAAGAGGCATCTAATTATTTTTGGAATCTTTTTGCCATCGCTGCTCGACATAGAAATACAAGAATTTATTTTTAAAACGAATAAAGATAATAAATTATTATTATTAGAGAAAAAAATTGGTTTGAAATAAACTACAAAATCTTTGGTAATGTTATTCTTATAAAAAGAGGAATCTAATTATTTTTTGGAATCTTTTGCCATCGCTGCTCGACATAGAAATACAAGAATTTATTTTTAAAACGAATAAAGATAATAAATTATTATTAATAGAAAAAAGTAAAAATTGGTTTTGCACAATAAATCTAAAAATCATTGATAGCTTTCTTATAAAAAAAACGTTTAGTAATCAAAATATTTTTGGAATCTTTTAGCATGGCCGCTCATGATGGGAAATCTGCAAAAATTCCTTTTTCAAAAAGAATAAAATAATAAATTATTATTATTAATATTATTACAGAAAAAGAAATTTGTATGTCCAATAAAATTGCAAAATATTTGGTAGTTTCTATAAAAAGGAGGATTAACAATCTAATCATTTTTTTTTTTTTTTTTTACCATTGCCCTTCACGACAGGAATCCTATAAGAATATATTTTTTTCAAAAGAATAAAGATAATAAATTATCATTATTAATATTATTAACGAAAAAGAAATAATGTTATCTAATAAATCTGCATAATCATTGGCAATGGTTTTCTTATTAAAAAAAGAGATTCAGTAATCTATTAATTTTGGAATCTTTTGGCATTGCCATTTACAATAGAAAACCTACACGAATTTATTTTCAAAATAATAAAGATAATAAATTATTAATAGCATTATTATTAAAAAAAAAAACTAGTTTGTCAATAAAATTGCAAAATAGTTGACAATGATTTTCTTATAAAATTGAAATTTAGTAATCTAACTATTTTGGAATCGTTTGGCATTGCCATTTTAATAAAGAATTCTAATTAGTGTGCTCATGGAATTTTCATATATTTTTAATATCAGTAGAAGCATAATTCATTGAGGATTTGACGCAAATAGGTGTTTTATTATTATATCTATTAGCTAATGTTACCTAGTTTTTAAGCATGTGTTGCGTTCTATCATCTAGTATGAAATTTAAGGACATAAATATTGTTGAAGTGTAAAATTTTTATGAACAAAAAAAAAAAAAAAAAAAACATTAATGCATCTGTTAAATAAAACATATTCTATGTCTATTCTTTTATGTATTATAGTTGAATATTGTTAATTACGTAGTATGAAATTAAATTAAATTAAACATGTGGTTTCAAGAGCCTATGGTAACCATGTAATCATATGTAACTTGTACATGATTATATGTTTTCTAGAATTCTGTATAAAATTAACTTAATTTCGATTGAAAAAATGGTGATGAATAATACACAGATCAAAATGATGAGTCAAATCTGCCTGCCTGATAATAAACATCAAAGGTATATAACGTTTTGGCTAATCTTCGCATATTTTAAGAAAAAATATGCATCGGGCAATATATAAAATATATTATTTTAATAATATTTATTTGAAATAAGTAATATAAACAAATTTTTTTGAAGTCAATTCCTACTTTTTTCCCCTATATTGTAGAAAGTCCTTTATAAATAATTTTCATTTTTTTAAGTTTATGTGGCGCCAACTATTGGTAGATATATGCAACTTAAATCTAAAAAAAAAAAAAACTAAAATTAATTAATTGAATTTAATTACTGAATTAATATTTGAAAAACTGTATCAAAATCCAGTGTCATCCACTACAATTTAAAAAAAATGTATTTGAACTTGAATGGATGAATAAGAAGTATTTTATTAACGATTGAAAATTTGAACAAGATATGTATAGGGAGAGTGTGAGATAATAGAAGGAATTGAAAAAGGATTAGTAAATACTAATGTACAATCTATGATACTCTCAACGACACGTGGGCAAAAAAAATGTCGTAACATAATAATTGACATCTTTTTATTCAGAAAATGATTGTGAAATTAAAGAAATATTACATCTTGGGCTAAAAAATGTTTCCGATTATAGGTATGAGAAATGCAGGTTGGCATTAAAAAACTGAATTATTTTTTGTGTAATTAGAATTTTTAAAAAAATAACTCTTAAATACATAATAATAAGTTATGTATTTGGAAAATACATAAATTATTATTATTATGTATTTGAATATGTATGTGTTTTGTATTTTGCATGTATAATTATGCATATGGTTATATTCATAGAATTCACAATCTATTCTTTTACAATGTTCCTGGAATAAAATACTCCTATGATGCTAGTTTTGTTATTTGTTTTAAGATGTGTTAATAAAATGGTAGTTAAGTTACAACGAAGAAAATGAATATATTTTGCAATCCTTCAAAAGAGAAATTCTGCAAATAGCAGTTATTTTCTATTTTTTAAGGAATCATAAACCTTCCAATATCACAATTTTATTAAGGGGGCATCATTGCGGACTATCAATGCTATTTGCTGTAAGAATAGAATAAATGGTGTCCTCTTGGAAAACGTTCTAGGTTTTATATATATTTTTTTCTTGTTTCTTTTCTTTTTTATTTTTTTTTACGAATATTTTAGAGTGAATAAAAAACCTCTATTCAGATCTAAAGGGAAAAAAATTTTGTAGATAAATAATAAATAAATAAACCAGAGCTATCGTAAAATTTCCTTTACAGTTGTCTATTCTAAAAACATACACTGAAGTGACAAAAGTCATGGGATAGCAATATGCAAATTTTCAGATGGCAGTAGCATCGCGTAGAACAGGTATAAATGCGCAGTGCTTTCGCAGAGCTTTCATTTCTGTTCAAGTTATTCATATGAAGAGGTTTTGACGTGATGATGACCGCACGACGGAATTAACAGACTTTGAACGCGGAATGTTAGTTGGAGCTAGACGCATGGGTCATGCCATTTCGGAAATCGTTAGGGAATTCAACATTCCCAGATCCACTGTGTCAAGAGTGTGCCGAGAGTATGACATTTCAGGCATAACATCCCACCATGGACAGCGCAGTGGTCGACCCTGCACTTAACGACCGAGACCGGCGAGGTCTGCAAAGAGTCGTAAATTCTAACAGACAAGCAACACTGTGTCAAATAACCGCAGAAATCAATGTGGACGTACAAGGGACTTGTCTGTTAGAACTGTGCGGAGAAATTTGGCTTTCTTGGGCTATTCCAGCAGAAGACCGACTCGAGTGCCTTTACTGACAGAACGACATCGTTTGCAGCGACTCTCGTGGGCACGTGAGCATATCGGTTGGTCCCTAGATGAATGGAAAACCGTGGCCTGGTCCGATGAGTCACGATTTCAGTTGCTAAGAGCTGATGGTAGGGTTCGAGTGTGGCGCAGACCCCACGAAGCCATGGACCCAAACTGTCAGCAAGGCACTGTTCAAGCTGGTGGTGGCTCCGTAATGGTGTGGGCTGTTTTTCATGACATGGACTTGGTCCTCTGGTGCGACTGGACCGAACATTGACTGGAAATGCTTATGTTCAGCTACTTGGAAGTCACTTTGCAGCCATTCGTGGACTTCATGTACCCAAACAACGATGGGATTTTTATGGATGACAATGCGCCATGTCACCGGGCCACAACTGTTCGCGATTGGTTTGAAGAACATTCTGGACAATTCGAACGAATGATCTGGCCACCTAGATCGCCCGACATGAATCCCATCGAGCATTTATGGACATCATCGAGAGGTCTGTTCGTGCCCAAAATCCTGCACCATCAACGCTTTCACAATTATGGACGTCTATCGAGACAGCATGGCTCAATATTCCTGCAGAAGACTTCCAACGACTTGTTGAGTCCATGCCACGTCGAGTTGCTGCACTTCGCCGGGCGAAAGGAAGGCCGACACGATATTCAGAGGTATCCCATGACTTTTGTCACTTCAGTGTATTTCTTATTGATAATTTAGATAAAAATGTCAAAAAGAAAAGAAAAACTTTATCCCAGGACAGCTATTTGTTTCAATACATTTCTGATGTCTGTTGTTAAGGTGTATAGTGTGCAGGTTGGGGTACCAGATTGTATCTGAGTGTGGTTGGGTTGAGATACTTGAGGCACTGGTTGGAGAACTCACAACTTTATTGGCGCATGCACAAACACCACACAAATACAATTAGAGATATACTAAGATTAACACATTTAAAGACAGGTAATTTTAGATTCGGGGAAGAACTCCATTTCTAAGCAGAAAAACCCGAAACTCGGCTACGTGCAGGGGAGTGAGAAATATACTTCCTCCCAGGATGAGAATCTGTAGGACAACTAATGCGCTAAATGTGTTTCCTGTTGGGATGATAAACTATAAGCTAAACGTTTCTCAACAGAGGCGCTGATGCTGTATTCTCTAGGGAGAGTCTAGAGCAGGGATGAGCAAACCTTTTTTAGGTGGCGGGCCAAAAATCGCGAAAAAAAAAGTTTGTCGGGCCAAGATAAATTTTTCTAAAATTTTAAAAACAATGTATACAAATATTACAAATTTAAATACATTAATGAGATGAATGAAATTGCGATTTCATTTTCAAAAGTTCCTTATATTGAGGTTCAAAGTGAGATGTACTGATTCTAAGGAACGAGGCTAAATGTTCATCTGTCAGTCTACTTCTGAAATGATTCTTTCTAGGGTTCAGAGTTGAAAACACTTGTTCACATATATAATGAAGCGAACGTAGCACTGATTTTATGGGCGTGAGATATTAAATTTGGCAAACTTACTTTCTCGATAATGATTTGTAAAACTCTTAACTTTTGCATATTTAGAAACAACTGCTTGAGATGATTGTTAGATTGCAACTCAATTAATTCAACCCTCAAATCTGACCTCACTGCTTCACAATTTACGTTGAAAGGCGTGGTAAAAATATCCAATTCTGTTTGAATGGCACTGAAAATTTGAAATCTGCGTTCTAAATCAAAATGCAGTTCTTTCAAGCCATCTTCTTTTAATAATATTTAATCAAAGGAGAAATGGAAATGGATATATAATATATATTTATTTTAATTGCCTCAGACCAGAAAATTAAAATTTTATCCATGGGCCGGATAGAATTTCCAGCGGGCCGTAGTTTGTCCATCCCTGTCTAGGGAGAGTCTAGAGGTTGACTGGCCATTTCTTCTGAATGCCACAATGAGCACTCATGCTAGTTTGTAAGAGGAAGCCCGATTACAAGTGAAATTTCTCTGGCTTTTACCATGTTATAAAGAACAGGTATATATGGTATATATATCTGGTGGTATGCATTTCAATGATTACAAAGACAGCAAACATCATTATAAATATAGCTTCTTATTCATCTATGCAGCACGATATCAACGATAATATATTACCAACAAAGTGTGATGGATAAAAAGAACAGTGTTAGCTATATCTGTAAACTGGCATGACTGTAAAGGTGCATAATAATGAACTGCTGTTCTTAAAGAAAATAATTATAAGAATTGCCGTCGATTTTTTTTTTTCGAGATTATTCACCAAAAGATAATTGCCCTACTATAAAGACGTATCAAATAATAAGTCACATCTTCAATAGGATCCTTTATGTTGTTTTAATTTTTCAATCATAATCAGTTTTAAATAATAACTTTTGTACAATTTTTTAATTTTTAATCTAAGAAAAAAAAGTTAGATAATAGTCTTTGTTCGAAATATTAATCGAATTATTAATTTTAATCATTTTTAATCACTCTTAATTAATTAATAATTTTAAAATAGTATTATATAAAAGAATTCTGCAGTTCATTTATTCCGCATTAAATTTTTCTATAATCTAATTATTAAGAGAGAGCCATTTTTTTAAATATTATTTATTGAAAATCAATTTGGTGGGTTTTTTTTATTGAGACCATAAAAGCGTAAAAATAGTATGTCTTTGTAATACATTAAAATATGGACTGTATATAAACTAGTATGTCATTGCATCGTCAGTTCCCTCAAAAAACCAATTCCAATTTTCCTATAATTTATTAATTCTCATTTCAAGCAAGAAAATACATATCAATATCATATCCATAAGCGAATCAGTTTCTTCATTTATTTCATAATTAATTGGACTAAGTTCATCAATTTCTTCGTTTAATATTTCATAATTGATTGAAGTAAGCTCATCCATTTTTTCATTTAATATTTCATAAACTAAAGTAAGCTCATCAATTTTTCAATTAATATTTCATAAATTAATTACAGTTCTTCTGTTTCTTTTAATATTTCATAATTAATTAAGCTAAATTCCTCAGTTTGTTCCTTTAATATTTCATCATTAATTGAAGTAAATTCATGTTTTTTCATTTAATATCTCATAAATTAAAGTAAGCTCATCAGTTCCTTTATACATTTCTTGAGTTATTCAGCATTGGTATGCTTCCACGTGCATTCGTCCAGCAAAAGTATGTTCACACTGGATAAATTGAAATTCGTGAAAGGATTTCAGTTTTTTAATTATTATTTTTTTATTAATATTACGGGATTATACATAATAATCTATTAAAAAATTAAAATTTTTAATTCAAATACTCAACATTTATAATGTGAGACTTTTTCTTCAGTATAAAAGGGGTTTGTAAAGTTTCTCTCAAAAAATTATATATATATAAAATATATATATATATATATATATATATATATATATATATATATATATATATATAATATAATATATATATATATATAAATATATATAGATTGTATATATACTAGCAGAACCCGGCATATGTTATATTGTCAAAAAAAAAAAAATGCATTGCAGAAAATTACATATCATTTATTGTTACTTGCCCCTTCTGGTGGTAATTAATTTAAAGTGGATAACGCGAAACTATTTTTATACTCGAATACATTATTATCACCAATGCTCGTAGCGATTGGTTGAACGGTATAGAAGTTGATAGACTGCAGCACCATCGGTTGGCGATTTACAAAGAAAGGGGATAGCATAAAAACATTCCCCATGTTTTGTCAAGATAGAAAATCAATAATTTCTATTAGACAATCCAAATTGATGCTAAACAATCTTCGCAAAGTCTAATCTTGTTTGAAAGCAGTGACTGCAAATTCGCCATTATCGGTAATCGATTTCTTGCCACTCTCTAATTATCTACTGTAATTAACCCTGACACATGCATCGAGCACAGAATATTTGCAAGAAGATTCATAACAATCAAACGCTGGAAATTCCCGGTACACCGATTTATTATTATTATTATTATTATATAAAAACTTCTTAAAAGTTTAGTTCCTCAAACTTATTGTTCCTTAGTTTACAATTAAATTCTCAAAAGTTTTCACAGCGACTAGTTCACACTTTACTTTCGAAATAAGTGAAAAAGTCTTCCATATAGCGATGCTCTCACTTTATTTATTTCGTTAATTCCATTAGCCCTAAAGGCCATTTTCATCATCAAGACGTGGCCTCCCCCTCCCCGTTTACTATTCAATTACCTCAAACAGCTCTTTTCCGAATAGCTATGCCCTTTCACTTCACTTTGCTGGAGACTTCACTTGGCGACGAAATTTAATCGCTCGCGTCAAAATATGTTCGCTAAATGTGAGTTTTCAAACAAGTAGGTAGTAGTTCCCGACAGAGCCCTTTTTGCTGCTTTTACTAGCGACGAAATTCTATTTGGCGTCGCACTGGAGCCGTGATAAGCAAATCTAGAAAGAAACAGAAATAAATCAATGTTCAATTAACCACAAGCAATCCACGAAGAAGACGTAAGTCATATATAGAGAATATAAAAACATACCGGCCATACCATGCTGAATATACCGGGTCTCGTTTGATCACCGAAGTCAAGCATTATTAGGGGCGGCAGTACATCAGTCAGAAGATGATAATCTTAAAAACACTTCGTGTCGTTGGAATTAAAAATATAATAAGACCAATAGCTCGTGAGAGAGATTTTAAAGAAAAAAATCAACCAATAATAAGCATTGAAAGTGATCCACGGACATCCCACTCTCCCCAAAATAATACCCATATTTTATAGATAAAAAAAAAGACCAGGAAATTTTTAACTTATAATCAATATATCTCAGTCTATCATCTGTATAAACATAATTTAAGTCCCTAATAAGTCTATAATCCATACAATACGAGATGCTTTGCAATATTCTTCACCATTTTTTACTTGATTTGGAACTTAGTTGTTCAAACGCACATTATTAGTCAGAATTGAGCAGTTGGTCTACCACCGGAATTATACATGTAACCACTGGTTTGCCAATATTATAAGAGAAACTCGAGAATTTCTACTAGACAGCCCAAATCGATACAAAATTATGCCAAACAATCTTCATAAAGTCTAATCTTGTTTGAAAGCAGTGACTACAAATGGCACGCCATTAACGATAATCAATTTCTAGCCACTCTCAAATTATCTACTGAAATTAACAGAGCACAGAAGATTTCCAAGAAGTTTTATCACTACCAAACGCCGGAAATTTACGATACATCAATTTATTATTAAAAACTTTTTAAAAGTTTAGTTCCTCAAACTTATTCTTCCTTAGTTTACAATTAAATTCTCAAAAAGTTTTCACAGCGACTAGTTCACACTTTACTTTCGAAATAAGCGAAAGAAGTCTTCCATATAGCGAAACTCTCACTTTATTTATTCCATTAATTCCATTACCCTAAAGGCCATTTTCATCATCAAGAAGTAGCTTTCCCCCGTTTACTATTCAATTACCTCAAACAGCTCTTTTCCGAATAGCTATGCCCTTTCACTTCACTTCTGCTGGAGACTTCACTTGGCTACGAAATTTAATCGCTCGCGTCAAAATAAGTTCGCTAAATGTGAGTTTTCAAACAAGTAGGTAGTAGTTCCCGGGAGAGCCATTTTGCTGCTTCTATTAGCGACGAAATTCTATTTGGCGTCGCACTGGAGCCGTGATAAGCAAATCTTTCGGGCTAATAACTGCATTATGCATTCCGTTTGACAGTTACAGTTAGGGAACGGAACTTTCTCGATTCGTTGTTCGTGCTTGTTTGAAAAGCGCGATTACGATTCCAAACGATAACAAGACAAATTCAATTAACGACAGCTTTTGTCAGAACGTTGAAAGATTCGATTTGGTTTGAACTCTGCCAGCATTAAACAGGGCCTTCCTTTTCGGCAGGTTGGGGCCCTTTGGTTGATTGTGAACAGTCGAAATGACAGTTAAGGTTTCTGTAAATAAATTATTTGTCAAAGGTTTAGCTATACCAATTATGGTCGCGCTGTGTTTCGTTAATCTAAAGAGTTAAAAGAGCTTGCATTATTATTAGAATAAATATTGATGTGAAGTAATCAATCATCAATGGCTGAAAATTGTTCTGAAGAGGGAGGTATTGTAAAATTTTAATGTTTTTAATTGAAAAAAATATTTTTGTAGTTTATTTAATAGGGCGAGAAGAGAATTACATATTGCATTAAATAAAAAAAACTTTTGTTTTGACAAACTTAATTATTGATATTATTTTATTTTCAATTGTTGGTATTTTCAATTCGTCCGTATCAAGGAAAAAATTGTTTTTTTATTATTTACTTCCCTTTCTCTTTTACGAAATAACAATATTAATAAATGAATATACATTTTGCAGCATGAAAAAGTTTTGCATATGCATTTGCGTTTATATATACAATGCGTTTTATTATTACATCTTTTTAATCTACACTAATGTACGACCACAAAAATGTCCGAAAATTTGAAAAAGTCAGAAATAAATTATTTTTTAATTCGAAAATAAAAAGAAATAATTCATGAAAGTATCATCCTAGAATAATATCCTTTATTTGAATTTAACAAAACATACACACTCAAAAATAAGTGAGTTACAAACACAAATATGTTTTAAATAAAATCTCTTAAACAAAACAAAAATCTTTCCAAAACAATGAATACAAATTGGATACTAATTCCTGTAGTTTATATAACGATGATATTTTAAAATCGATATACTTAGAAGACATTTGGTCAAATGCGAAATATTTGTATTTATGTGATGTAAAGTAGAATTTTAAATAATCTATTTCGAATTTTTGGTTTACGCATTATCAGATTTTCAAAGTTTCTTCCTGAAAAGAGCATATTCAATTACAAACTATAAATAATTTACACTTGCATGCATTTGTGCGTTTGGGGACAATAATCTATATGGGTTACAGTTAAATCGTTTAACTCTTTACTTCTGTATTGACTTTTTTTTTTTTTTCATTCAAATGATATTTTCCTTCTACATTTTTTTTCAGATGATTAAATAATTTTATTTTAATTCGTGTAAAAGTTTGTAAGGAAAAATATTTATTTTCAAATATTAGTGGTGTATATTTCATGTTCTATAATGAATTTCGATGCATAAGACCTGCTAAAGTGAACATTTTATACTTTAAAAGCTTTATTGTTTCAATGCAAAGTCATTTATGCTTCTTATCATCGGCTTATGAGCTTTCAAGTTTGTTAATTATCCTGTATTGCGATCACCACTTCTTTAGTCCAACGTTTTCCCCTGGTCTTATGACAGTTTGGGAGGAGGTCTCCATTGTACAGGCATCTGAAGTGTTCATCTTTTTCTCATTCTGTCGTTGTCGTTGGAGCCTAATGGTCGCGTGGTTAGAGCTCTGGCACTTCGTACCATAAGTATCAGGTTCGAGTCCCGGCGATGTCATGGATTTTTGTAGGGGTTTGGAATCCACTTTAAGCTGTACGTCTCGGCCTCATATGACCGTAGAGCGTCACAGAGCCCAATCAGACTCACATCATTCCCAAAATGTGAACGGCAACTCAGCTCTATGCACAGCGATGTGGTGTGATGTAGTAGTAGTAACTCCGCGGGCAGCATATAAAATTATATATCCCCGTATTTGATTTAGACCCACAATAGACAGTTTTGGAGTGAAAAATGAAAGTATAATGAGTTATTATTTTTGTGTTTACTATTATTCTTACATGTAAACATAAATAATATAATAATAAGATACTAAAAACAAATTGCAAAGAAATATAGAACACTAAAAAAGGAAATATAAGAAATTTATAAATATAAACGAAATAAAAGAAATGAAATCCTTAAGAAATATTTATTTTACTAGGGATATATTTGTTTCTTCACTCTTTCGCTTAGTTTTTTGCAAATCGATCTCAATTTGGGTATTTGCATATCGTAACGGTTGTTTCAGGTTAGCGTCCGTTATGTTTGAGTGTGTTTTGTGTTGGTCAATTTCATTTTAGAAAAAACCGATTGCAGGTGTAAGTTGAACCAAAAGCACTAAGAACTTTTTGTGCCAGATTTTCCAAATTGGAAAATGTCTCTTGTGTGACGTAAGTGTTGTAAAAATCTATTTTTGATTGTGATGTTTCAGAAATGTGTTTTAATTCAATATTGCATTCTAAGTCAACCAGTTCTATTTCGAGATATTCTGGGACCGACTCGATTTCAACATGAAAGGGAGATGAATAATATGTTTCAAAAATTTTGTTGTATTTGTCTAACTCTAAATTAAAAAGTGGCTTTTAAAAGCAACTGCAATTTTCTTATCTCTTTTGCATATTTGACGTAAATTGATGAAAATTTGAATATAGGGATGCACACATAATGTATTCTTTAAATACATTGGTTTTCACTACTTTGGCCATCATAAAATAAATATATTATATAAAAGTGTGATAAATCTCACGGGCCGAAAAATATTCAAGGCGGGTTGAATGCGGCCCGCGGGTTGGCCACCCGTGCTTTAGAGGTTTTATCTGTTTTCAAGGCAAGTGTCTCATTACATCGTTATCTGAGGTGTCATTTTCTCCTTCATCTTCCAGTAGCTTGATGACCACTTGGCTAGCTCTCTGGCCTTTCCGCTCAGGCTTCAGGTCCAATCCTGGAGGTGGCATGGATGTTTGTGAGTGGTTCGGAATCCACTTTAAACTGTAGGTCCAGGTCTAATTAATTTAATTAGCCTAAAATGGGCACAAAATGACCGTAGAGCGATGAATCAAACCGAATTATTTTCTTCCCTGAAAATAGAACCATTTTTGACCTTAACTATTCATCGTGCTCTTATATCACAAAAAATATAAACTTTTTTTTTCCTGCAAGGTTTTGAACTGGCTTCCTAGTTTATAGCCCTAATCTCAGGTTTTCCAGGTTCAGATTTTAGCTAAATACAAAATTACAAAATAAATTTTGTATTTTCATTTAAATAATAGTCAGTAACTTCCTATAATATGTAATCACGCCGACGAATACACAGATTTTTATTCCCATTTCCACACACTTTACAATAAGTTACACGCTACTTAGACGTTAAAAGGCGTATAGAGCACTGCCGACACAATTCAACAGAACAATGCTCACAAAAGTTTTCTTCCTTTTTGTGTTGACAGGCGAAAAGAAGACCTTACCGACAACCTCTGAAAACCCTTTAGAACATTTCACAATCAAAAAGCCGAGAATGAAAAAAGAACAAGAAGTTAATTCGAAGAAAGACATATTTCTAGCGGAGAGATGTCTTTGTATGCGTTGTTTTTACTTGTCAAAAACACCCGCCAGATAAAAAGAATTATCTTTAAGTGATTTGATTCATAACATATTCGAACATATTTTTCTCACCTTTGATCCGGACTTTTTCTGTCTCGTAGAACAGAGACAGAATATTATGGTTTTTTTATTAATATTTTGTGACTTCATGGAACAAGTTAGAATTATCCCATCAGCAGAATCGTTCTTTTTGTTTTGCTTAAATGTGTAAGAGCAGACGATAACACCTCCGTGGACAATAAAGATGTGTTGATGTTAAATTTGCACCTGCAATGTTAAGCAGGTGCACTTGTTTGGAGACAATTGTTTTTTTTGCGGTTACAGTTATATCCGTAATAAGTTTTATTTTGGTATTATTCATTCAAATTACATTTTTATTCTTTTTCTGGCGATTAATTTATAAAAAAAATTGTTTTTCTTTTTTAATCTGTGTTAAATATGGAGATTTTTTTTAAAAATTGTATTCATTTTTTAAACTATTAGTACTCATGCACGCATGCTTTTTTTAATCATAAAATTATAGATATTATTTTTTCGAGAGCAGAGTTTTTGTTTCCTTGATCAATTTTTTCGTGTCCTTGACCACTTTCAACATTTTTTATTGGTGAATTTTTAAAAAATTTCTTTCATATGCTAACAATTAAATAATTAATTAATGTAAAATTGTTTTAAAAGATTGTCCGGTGAAATGTAATTTATTTAATTTTCGTCGTGGCCTTTAAAAGAGGTGGTCGCCCGTGGCCAATTTTTGCCTACTTTTCTCCAAATTAAATCAAATTTTATAAGTAAAAACAATTAAATCATATTGGAGAGATATTTTTCAATAATTAAAAAAATGTCAATAAAACTAAATTATATTTCTTTGTGACCACTTTTTAAAATCAACAGTATTTTGAGTTTTATCAAAAATGCTCAGTTATCATCTTAATTATATAAATCCTGATGTCACATAATATGAAAGAAATCTTAATACCATTTCAAGGGGAAAAAATGATGACAGAGCACTATATTAAAACAATGAGATAATCTACAAAATCTGTGAATAATTGTCAAACAGGCATTAAATAGAGTGATATTAGGCAGCTATATCTAAATACTTATGCATAATTATAATGCCCATAACTAAATACTTTACATATATAAAAAATATTAGTTGGGGGAAAAAAAAAAAAGATTTCCATTTCCATTGAAAAAACATCAGTAACATACAAAAAACATCTTTTAAACAGTAATTTCTAAACTTATATGCAAATAAGTAATTAATATGTATAATATTATACGTAAATAAGTAATTTCTAAAAGTTTAAAATCATTTAAAAATGAACAAAACAAAGCATCGGATGAAGAAATAACAACTTAAAGAAAAGAAAAGAGGATTTTTCATTTTGATTAAAAAAAAAATCGTTAATATCCAAAGAACAACTTCTTAAGGAGCCTATTTCAAACTTACACAAGTGAGCAATTATTAAGCATAAATGAATTCCTAAAAAATCAGAAATATAAAAATGAGCAAAACATAAAAACATTGGATGGAAAAAGAAAATATAGCCTAAAGAAAACACGAAAACGAAAAAAACAACAAAAAAAAAAAACTAAAGTCTCCAGTGTTTTATCGGAAGAACATCTTCTTACAGAACACATTTCGAACTTGATGGAACACTTCAAAAATACACTAAAGCCCCCCCAAGGAGGTGAGAATGAACCGAAATGGAAGGTTGCCATCTATTTATACAAAAGTGTAAAAATATAGTCCTTGCAGGAAATAAATTCCCAATATTTTGGTGGAAGAAGAAGAGCATGTGTAGGAAAAATAAATAGGAGAAAAGAGCAAATAAATAAGGCCTAAAAGGCGAAGGAAGCGTGTCGGTGGTTTTTATAGGTGGCAAAGTGGATTTGCAGCAGACGATCTTCAGCTACCGGGGCGGTGAATAGGAGAACAAATAGTTTTCGCCCCAAGAATACCAAACAGAAATAACTAGTTGGGCAACGGGTATTCGTTTGCAAATGCCAATAACCGCCTCCAGTCGCACACACTCAATTGTTCTTCGGCAAATGAGAAAAAAAGGGAAAAGGAATTATTGTTATTTCTTCTTTTTCCCCGGCTGTCATATTCGATCCCGGGAAAACAGAAGTTGGTGTTGGTTTTGTCGTTTTTAAACCATACTCATCATAGAACTTTTGAAAATAAATGGACAGAAAATGGTATAACTATTTCCAAATTTTATTAAACGTACTTTGTTGGGTTTTATGAGAAATGGAGATACAGAAATATTGCTGATAAAGATTTTTTTGAAGCAGAGATGATTATGTACACATTGCAAAGCAGAATTCTTAAGTGTCAGTAAATAAGAAAGTTCTCCTCACATAGAACCCCTATTCATCATTGAACTTTTGAAAATAAAAAATGAATAGAAAGTAAAATTATGCATTAAATATTACCGATTTTACTAAACTACTAAACCGATTTTACTATAACTATTTTTGATGATATGTATGAGAAATAGAGATATAGATATATAAATGGTAAATAATTCTTTTGTAGTAGTGAGATGATAATGTACAAAATATACATATTGCAATGCAGAATTCTAAGGTATCAGTAAATTTGACTGATTTTAAACAAGAAGATGGTGTTCACTTTCTGAATTTTGGATCCACGTCCGCCATAAATTTCGAAAATAAAAAATGAATAGAAACTAAAATTACGCATTAAATATTTCTCCATTTCAACAAACATGCTTTGATGATATTTATGAGAATAAGAGATATAGCTATATTGTTGGTAAAGATTTTTTGGAGCAGTGAGTTGATATTGTACAAAATATACATATTGCAATGCAGAATTCTAAAATATCAGCAAATTTGACTGATTTCAATTAGAAGATAGTATTAAATAAAAAATGAATAGAAAATAACATTGTACATTTACAATTGTCCAATTTGAACAAACATACTTTGATGATATTTATGAGAAATTGAGATATAGCTATATTGTTGGTAAAGATTTTTGGAGCAGGGGATTGGTAATATACCAAATATACATAGTGCAATGCAGAATTCCAAAATATCAACAAATAAGAGAAGTAAATAGGAAAATTAAAGAAGATAGGTGAAGTAAATAGGAGAATTAAAAAGAAGATAGGTGAAGTAAATATGAGGAGAACACTGGAAAAATAGTTTTCGCCCCAAGAATACCAAACAGAAATAACTAGTTGGGCAACGGCGTTCGTTTGCAAATGCCAATAACCGCCTCCAGTAGCACGCTCAATTGTTCTTCTTCGGAAAATGAGAAAAAAAGCACAAGTTACCGGGAAAAGGAATTATTGTTATTTCTTCTTTTTTTCCCTGCTGTCATATTCATTCCCTGGAAAAATAGAAGTTGATGTTCGTTTTTGTCGTTTTTAACACATACTCATCATGGAACTTTCGAAAATAAATGTACAGAAAATGTATAACTATTCAGCAATTTTAGTAAACATATTTTGATGATATTTATTATTGTGCCCAAAAAGTAAGACCAATTTTTTTTTTTTTTTCAAAACCTCATTATTTATTCTTCTAAATTTATTTCATCGCCTTCAAAGTAATCCCTTCCGGACACAATGCACTTATGCCAACGTTTTTCCTATTCGCGCCCGGCGATTCACGTTGAATCTCTTCGATCGACTCAAAATGGTATCCCCGGAGTGGTCTTTTGAGTTTAGGGAATAGTCAGCAGTCGCATGGTGTGAATACGGTGGTTAT
The DNA here is from genome assembly GCA_021605095.1 of Caerostris extrusa. Lineage (NCBI taxonomy): Eukaryota > Metazoa > Arthropoda > Arachnida > Araneae > Araneidae > Caerostris > Caerostris extrusa. Next base: position 65,468 of record BPLR01015712.1, on the reverse strand, counting down.
GGAGCGATATGAGTTTCATTTTTGGCGAAAAAGTCACGAAGAATCAATGCAGTGTGAGCTGAAGCATTCAGTGTTTTCGGTATCAATCGAGATTTGACGCGTTTGAGGCCCAAAATGGAATTGACGATTCTTTTGAAATTCCAACATCATAAGCAAGGTCTGCAATTGTAAATCGACGGTTTCCAAGCACCAAATCTTTATTTTTGGGGCATGAGCTTGTCGGTTGAAGTGGATGGTCGACCAGAGCTCTCTTCGTCTTAAACGCGTTCTCTGCCTTCTTTTGAACTGTTTATGCCACTTCTAAACATTTCTTTCCGATATAGGAATGTCCACCGAGTGCCTTCTGCAACATTCTATACGTTTCCGCAAACACAATTTAATGCAAGTTCTTTCTCAATGAATCCAGACATTTCAAAATTGCCGGAATCAGTTTCAGCGTCTCACAAAGCCAAGCGTAACTCAAACACTCAAGTATATTTTGACGTCCAATTCCACACAGATGTCAAGGATAGTGCCGACAACCTAAAAATAAACAAAATTGAAATTCCGCAAGCCCTGGGAATTTTAAATTGTAAATTGGTGTTACTTTTGCACAGAGTAGTAGAAGTATTGCTGTTAAAGATTGTTCTTAGGTAGTGAGATTTTAAAATACAAAATATACATACTGCAATGCAAAAATCTAAAGTATAACATTTCAATTAGAAGATGGTGTTAATTTTCTCAATTTTGGATCACACATGTCATAAATTATGAAAATAAAAAAAGGAATTGAAATTAAAATTATGCACACTATTCACTTTTTAGTATTGATCCACATTTATCATAAATTTTGAAAACAAAAAAGCGAATAGAAAATAAAATTATACATTAACAATATTCCAGTTTCCTTAAACATACTTTGATGATAGTTATGAGAAATCGAGATACAAATATATTGTGGTTAAAGATTTTTTTGAAGTAGGGAGATGATAATGTGCAAAATGTACATATTGCAATGCAGAATTCTAAGGTGTCAGTAAATATGAGAGTCCTCCTACTTACATAGATAGTTATGAATCTATACTCATCACAAAACTTTTGAAAATAAACTGATATAAAATTGTATAACTATTTCCAAATTTTAGAAGAGTGAAGATGATAATTTTGATGACATTTATATTGCTGGTAAAGATTTTTCTTATGTAGTGAGATGATAATGTGCATATCCCAATGCAAAGTTCTAAAGTGTCAGTAAATATGAGTGTTTTCCTCCTTACATAGATAGTTATGAATCCATACTCAGCGTAGAACTTTTGAAAATAAACGAATAGAAAATGGTATAACACTTTAAAATTGTATACATATTTTGATGATTTTTATGAGAAACAGAGATATAGATATTTTATTGGTAACGATTTTTTGAGGTAGTAAAATGATGATGTACAAAATATACATATCGCAATACAGAATTCTAAGGTGTCAGTAAATTTGACTGATTGTACATAGAAGATAGTGTTAATTTTTCCAAAATTGATCCCCAATCATAAATTTTGAAAATAAAAAGTGAATAAAAAATAAAATTATGCATTAAATATTACAGTTTTTAGCAAACATACTTTGATAATATTTATGAGAAATACAGATATAGATATAGTGTTGGTAAAGATGTTTTTGAAGTTGTGATATGAAAATGTACAGAATATACGTATTGTAATGCAAAATTCTAAAGTGTCAGTAAATTTATTAGTTTTAAATAAAAGATGTTCATTTTCACAATTTTGATCCACTCCCATCATACATTTTGAAAATAAAAGTGAATAGAAAGTAAAATTATGCACTAAATATTACCAGTTTTTAGTTAACATACTTTGAAGATACTTATGAGAAATAATGATATAGCTGTATAGTTGGAAAAGTGTAAACAGTTTTTCAATTTCAGTGAACATACTTTCATGATATTTTAAAAAATAGAAACATAGATATATTGTTGGTACAGATTTTTTGAAACAGTGAGATGATAACATACAAAATATACATATTGCAGTGCAAAATTCTAAAACATCAGCAATTTTGACATTGTAATTAGTAGATAGCGTTAAATAAAAATGAATAGAATATAAAATTATACATTTAATAATTTTCCAATTTTACTAAACATACTTTGATGTTATTTAAAAGAAATACAGATACAAGTACTTTATTTAAGAACTGATAAATTTGAATTTAAAACAAATAAATATAATAAATCTCAAAAAAAGACATTTACTACATATAAATGCTATGAATTTCAAACAAGTATTTACGGCATAAATGTAATGGATTTAAAACAGATTTTAAATTCAGCAAAATGTAATGAATTTGAAGTAGATGTTAAATTCAAATAAATGTAATAACTTAAAACAAATATTTACTACAGAAAAATATAATGTATCTCAAACCTACATTTACTACACACAAATGTCATGAATACTACAGACAAAAGTAAAGATTTCTAAACAGACATGTACTATATACAAATATGAATTTCGGAAAAGCATTTACGAAATGCAAATACAAATGTAAAACAGATAATTATTATAGACAAATATAATGAAGACTACAAATACATTTACTACATACAAATAATGGATTTTTAAAGAAGCAATTACTACATACAAATGTAATGAATACTAAAGAAGCACTTACTACACACAAATGTAAAGAATTTTACAGAATTTACTACATACAAATCTAATGAATTTTAAAGCAGTATTTACTACATACACATGTAATGAATTTTAAAAGCAGCACTTACTGCATACAAATCCAATGAACTTCAAACACACATTTACAAAAGCTGATGTAAAGAATTTCAAAAAATTAAAATCGCCACATTGATGTATGAAATAACATTTACCATACCGCTTTTCTTCATGCATTTCTTGAGCATCCGCCGAAATTGAATGTCGAGACGATAGTTCTTTTGGGTTTGTCGAGGAGAGGGGGTTGAGGAAATAAAAGTGGCTATTGCACATCGGAGACGCTGGGGGATTGACACGTTCCATCATCCCTATTCTATCGATACCCCTTTATACATATTTCTCCCGCATCGCTCGGTCGCGGCAAAACAAAGCACGCGGACGAGGAGAGGGGAAGTACCAGTGTTGCACTTGCGAAGGATTCCTCATCGCCAAATTTGCAGCCGTCTTTGGGCACTCGATATTTGCGACGAGCAATAGCAATCTGGAAAAATTTACCATTTTATTAATATTTGTTTCTCTTTTTTTGTGTTACTCTTAGATTTAATATAAATTAGTTACAAATAGTTCCCAATGTTAGATGTAAGAAATTTATTGTCTACAAAGATGACTTACAGAGTTAACTGTCTGTATATGATAAAAAAAATTTAAAAACTGCAGTCAGATAGCTTAAATGTTTATGTGAATTATACATACATGCTGTTATAATCACCATTAAGCCTTTTCGTTTCTGAAAACAATCTTAATGCTTTGAATTTTATTCAGATGTATTATAATTAAGTGAGAACGTAAAAAAGTGTATGTTTTAAAAAAAGCATATAGTTATGAAGTTGAAGATTAAACTTGTCAAATCCTATTCCTTCTAACGTACTTTCAACAATGCATGGACACTATATTGAAAAACCTTGCAGCATTGATATAAATGTATTGGAATTTGAAATTAATTCTTAGTTATAAGATAGAGACATTTGAAAATTTCTTATTTCTTATTTATTTTCTTGTTAATTTTACGTTAATTTTACTATGTGAAGTAATCGAGTCCGCATCAAAAAATATCGTTTTGAAATGAAATACAAAATAAATAAAATAAATAAATAAATAATAATAATGAATTTAAAACTGTTTACATTTTATATATAGGATAAGGTTATATAAATAACGAAGTCATTTAAATTTTAAAAATTCATTATTACTAAAGGAATAACATAAATAAATGAGTTGACAGCTCTAACAAATCTATAGCATTCGCATTTTTTTCTGTATATGCGTTAATGTACATAATTAATTATAAGCTTTTTTTAGCATCAATAATTTCGACAGAACAAAAATGAGTGTTTTTGACAAAATCATTTTTTAAATCCATTTGTGGCATTAATGGATTGATCCACTTAATCTGACAACATTTCTTATTAACAAATAGTAATAATACTACTATTTGTATTATTACTATACTTCAATAAGAAATGCTGTCAGATTAAGCCGATTACTTATGAATGTCAGATTATTTGTGGTATATGTATATATCAGCTTAATCACTTTGACATAATCAGAAACATGAATATTAGACGAAATAATTATGCTTTTCATACAAATATTTATATTATTTTAAGCATATTTATTAAACTCCCATGATGCTGACTGAAATTAAAATATTAGCGATACTACGACTTGAATATGAATTGTTTATGCATCCATGATTATACTTTTATACATTTTTACGTATGAATATATAAATGTATCTATGTGTATGTTCAGGATAACTGACAAACTGTAAAGCTTAGCTTTCTATGGTTTTTTTTATTTTTTTTTTTTTATTTTTTTTTTTTTGCTAGATTCATTATTCTTTTCTGGTGTGCAGTTGAAAATCTCAAAAAATTGTATATATTTTTTTTCATTAAACAAAATTCTTATTTTATGCCTAGTGCTAGTGGTGGCGTGGTTGTTCTCTGTGTTTTATTTTTCTTTATAAATTTTCTTGTATTAAATTAATTTTTTATATATATATATATATATATATATATATATATATATATATATATATATATATATATATATACTAAAAGAAAGCAATTACATAATTTTCAAAAAATCACCATTTAATAGTTAAATAGTTTTTAGTATAATTTTCTTTCCACAATTTGCAAAACGATAATTTGTACTTTCCTGATATTTTTTCTAATAAAAATCGACAAAGTTAAAAATGTTTTATTTTATATAGCCGTACAATGAAATATCCTTATCACATTTGCTAGTTTTTGCATTTAATGTATGAACATATAATCTAATTTTTTTGTAATGTAAGTGAATGATTATTAAGTGTCAATAAACAGTCAATTTATATAAGTACACGAATCTAATTATTATTCAATAATTCACATTATTTTTAAAGATATTAATTAATATTTTGTTAAATACAAGTGATAAACTAATGAGCATAATTCAAAATACAAATAGTGGATACAATTAAACTTGTTATTTTATTTACAATATAGTTTATTAGCTAGTAATCAGATTTACCTGCGTTCAGCAAATTGCTTTAGTAAGCTTTTTGTCAATAGAGTCATCAATTTTACTTACTATTAATAGTAAGTTAGTTTTATTTTTAGTAAGGCGTATTTTACTTTTAGTAAGTTTTTATTGAAAAAATAAAAGAAAATAACAAATAAATTATATAATTTCGTCGCAAGTGATTTTTTCTATTGTAAAATATGACGAATATTTATTCGACACTCATGCAAAAATTTAATAATATCAAAATAAATGAAAATAGTGCATAAGTAAAGGCAAAATATATTTTAACCAAATATGTAATAAAAACTGTGTGAGTAAAAAAGCAAGCAACAAAAAAAAAAATTTCATGCTGCAATTTCATTTCCTGTTCATAATTGTTGAACTAAAGAGTTTACAACAGCTTTACAATCGAAAGCACGTATTTTATTTAACTATAATATGGCTGTTTTTCATATATTCATACATTTCACATCATTCCTGGCTAGTAATACATTTGTCCACGACTCAATCCACTGCTCGACACCAAAGTTCACTACAAATTGAAGGGAAGAATATGGCCTTTCTCTAACCAGCAACAGCATTGTTCGAAGGACTGAGGTCTTCCAGTTTTTCTTTCCCGATAAGTGGTCTTGCCACTTAATTAATGGATACTACCTCTAGCACGATGTTAAGGAAAGATGAGTGTCTCATCTGACATCAGCTTTCCTATTTGAAATAACCAGAATAGATTTTCTGGTATTTCAATTATCCGCATCTCTTTCTTGAGTTGGTATCAAGTTGGTGGCGATTGGTTTAGGCGTCTCTCCAGCGACTGAGTTGCAGGAAAACAACTCAAGGATGGCCATGCATCTCCGATCTCCCACATCGGCACACTGTTATATAGAAGAAGTTTGGGAATCTACCATATGGCCCAAATGTATAAAATTTGTATGCTTGAAAAAAAATATCCATGAAACTTGAAATTCGAGTTTAAAAAAATATCCAAGACAGGTTTTGAATATATCAATACAATCAATCGTTTACATCATCTTAAAAACTGTTAAACATTGATGTAAGGCATTAAAAATTAATGTTGTTTTTTTCCTTTAAAAAAAAAAAGCCTTTGTATCAATAAAAAAATTAATTCATATATTAATCAAAATATTGTCCATCGTTAGGCACGACTTTTACCCATCTGACTGGCAAAAGAAATTCCTCATCAAAGAACGACTCATATTTTGATATCTTTTTTGTAAATATCAAATTTCTGCGATGCGATATTACAGTGAGTTTTTATATGATAAGCTACTTCAAGTGCGATAGTGTGCAGAGTATGTGGATCCGCCCTAAGTGCAAGGGGCTGAAACTGGGGGCCGCCCCTGTGGGAAGTCGCGAGGCTTTTTTCGCTTCCAATCTCGACACAATTTGTTTCGAACGGCGGCGGCGTCAACACCCATCACGCTCTACCCGGACACCCCAGGCAGTTTCGCGCCTCCTTCCCCATTTTTCCATTTTTTCGCCTCCCCCACCCCCACCCCTCAAACCCTCCATTCCGACGAATAATACTCGCTTTGTTTTTTCCCGCCGTTGCCAGATTTTTTCCCCATCCAGATATCGATGCCAGTTCCGCTGAGTGACATTCGGTAAAGCGCGGTCGCATATTCTGCTGGAGGCAGCACGCGAATTGCGAATGAGTTGCTGGTACATATTTATAAACACTAATGACGTCACGGGAGCTTGCGTAAATGAGCCACGTCATTCGCCTTTTTATGTACAAACCGTTGGGGAAATAATTCCGTATCAATTTCACAGTGGCAGCATTGGTTGAAGTGTTTGAGGAAAGTGTTGATAAATGCTGATTGAATAAATGGATGCCATGAATCGTTTTCTAAACTTTACATCTTTTTTTCTAAACTACAAGCGTTTTGAAAATAAAATTAACTGAGTTCAGTGAAATGCTATAAAACCATAATAATAAACAAATTACTTATGGTATGGTACATAGCGCTCTGGCGCATGGTGCCACTGGCTTCGGGTTCAAATCCCGATTTTGCTAGAGATATTTGTAGTGGTTTGGAATGCACTTTAAACCGTAGGTCTCCGTCTAATATGACTGTAGAGCGTTGGTATATCTGTTAGCGTATCTGATCTTTATTTATGCCATCCAAATAATGTTCCTTTTGTAAATAGACAAAAATATCCATCAGTTTTCCATCTAACCTCTTAATTTGTATAAAAAAGACTTGCCTGTATGACACCTTTTCAAATTCGGAATTTCGTGGTATACGGTATCCAACCTACAGTTTCGTTATACACATAAAGCTACATTGCCATAGGAGTTTTTTGGGTTAGGTTTCACTTATCAAGTTTCAAACCTATTTTCCCAAGTTGGACAAGCAACACGTAGATCATTAAGTCACTTGCATAAAGCTAGGTATTAAATTGAAATAACTAGTTAATTTATCCATATTTTTCATGCTCAGTTGTAGAATAAAGAGTAAAAAAATTTTATTCCTTAAAAATTCTCAAAAAGCACAATTAAATTTCTAGGAATCGGTTTTTAGCATTCAAATTTCAACATATTAAATATCAAGATGTTAAGTGCAGTATAAAACTGAGACAAAAATATGACAAATATTAACGTGCAAAAATGTTATCATTTAAAATTTGTTATTTATTCTGTAATTAAATTTCAAAACCAAAAATTTTATCATTTAAAAGAGTAAAAAAGCACTAAATTATAATAAATAAAATATAGAAAATATAATATAAATATACATTAAATATTAAGTGTAGTATAAAACTGAGACAAAAATATGACAAATATTAACATGCAAAAATTTCTATTTATTCTAAAATTTTTATTATTTTAATTTTTTTAATTATTCTAAAATTAAATTTCAAAATCAAGAGTAAAAAAGCACTAAATTATAATAAATAAAATATAAATTAAATATAATATAAATATAAGTTAAATATAATATAAATATAAATTAAATATAATATAAATATAAATTAAATACAATATAAATATAAATTAAATATTAAGTGCAGTATAAAACTGAGACAAAAATATGACAAATATTAACGTGCAAAAATTTCTATTTTATTCTAAAAATTTTATCATTTAAAATTTTTTTATTTATTCTAAAAGGACGTTTCGAAATCAAGAATAAAAAATAAATTAAAATAAATAAATAAAATATAAATTAAATACAATATAAATATACATTAAATATTAAGTGCAAACTGATACAAAAATGTGGCAAAATATTAACGCAGAAAAATTTCTATTTAGTCTAAAATTTTGATGTTCCGTATTTTAAATCCAATTCATAAACACCGCAATAATTAATTTTTCTTCCAGGATATCATCATTTTATGTATGTGTTAGTTTTAACCGATATACAAATAATAGCGTACAATAGAAATAACATTTATTAGTGATATACGTTTGCGAAATATTTATAAAATAGTCAATAACTTTTTTTCTACAAAAAAATTTGCCCATTACAAAATTTTTTAATTATATTACAAATGGTTATATTTAATAACTCAAGTGCATTAAAAATTTGTTTCTTTAGATAAATAAAGTCAGGAGGAAAATTTTAAATGCCAAGTAAAAACCAAACAAAATGAAAATAAACTATAATAATTTTGAACAATATCTGTGGATTAAAATATCCAATAAAAAACTTTTTTCGTTGATTTTGTGCTGTCATTTAATAAACGCCATTTTTTTTAGAACTGTTGCATTAGACCAAACGATAAGGATTTCAAATGTTTATTAAATATTCGTCATGTATAAATATTATTTCTTGCCATTGTTGAAAAAACGATTTCGATTTGTTTTATGTATTAATAAATGAAACAAAATGAGCATTTAAAATTTTAAATATAAAAAAATTTAAATAATTTCGGTTTTAAAAAATTAAAACCGAACAAAATTAAAATAAACTATTATAACTTGAACAGTAAATTCTTTGAATTGATTAAAATATCCTACAAAATAACTTTTTTTTTCTTTGATTTTGTGCTGTCATTTAATAGATGCCATCTTTAAAAACTATTGCATTAGACCAAACGATAACGATCCCAAATATTTATTAAACATTCGCCATATGAAATTTTTTTTCTTGTTTCAGTTTGTTTTATGTATTCATAAATATAATAAAACAAGCATAGATTATGTTTTATGTTTTTAATAACGACTTTTAACTTAAAATGATACAATTATAACATCCATTTTTAAAAACAGGAATTACGGGAATATATTTCTATTGAGGGTAAATAAAATTTTTTATACAATTTTTATAATTAAATTATTGAAAAAAAAGAATGAAATTCCAGTAGAAATAGGTAAAGTTGAACTGGATTTATTAAAAGACCTTATATCCTTTTGTAACTTTCATATTTAATTTATGTAAGTTTTTATAGATATATAAAAGTAATACCTCGAGTTTCTTTAATTAAACTTATAAGATGTTTAAATAAATTACGACAAATATCACGATAAATTCGATCTAATGCGCATGCGTGAAAGGTGACAACTTTGTACATAATTTTTGACTAATTCACTCAACTATGAAGCTTTCTTTCACTATAAATAAAACATTTTTTTATTATTTAAAATTGCCTTACCCAATCTTTTTATAAATGATTTAATATTATTTTTATTTTAAAAAATTATCCTGACTGTCACTGATACGATTTCAAGCGTAAATTATTTATATTCATATTTATTTTCAGCAATACTTTTTTTTTACGTTTGACTGTGTTACTATAGTAACATTATTAAGATACTATGTGATTGAATTGAGGAAAGTTCAATGTCGCTTTTTACGTAATGTTTTACCCACTTATAAATTTGAAATTGTTGAAATATTTAGTTTTTAATATTTTTTATGTTAGTAAGCGCATGTTGTCAATTCTGCACTTTAATAATATTAATAATAATAAAAACATGATAAAATAATTTTTACTAAATTTTAATTTTATTAGTGTAACTTTCATATATAATTAATAAAACAATTAACATCATCATCATCAGTGGCACAACAGCCCCATGGTGGGCAAAGGCCGTCTGCCTACTGGTAGATTTCGAGACAAGAGATGTTTTCTTTTTTACGGGATAGAGTTATCAGCCCTACGCCGAACGCCCAACAGTCATATTAGACCGAAACCTACAATTTAAAGTGGATTAATAAAACAATTATTCCTTAATAAAATAAATATAAATATTAATCATTTAAATATTAGAATAATCAACTGCTTAGGAAACAGTTTTTGCAACAATGAAATATTGATTAATCATCTGATTCTACTATATTCCATTTACATTTCATTATATAATATAGATACATATTTTATAAATTTATTTTCTAAAAACTCACGTTATTTTAATAAAGCCGTATATTGTAATTTTTTTATCAGTGCTAAAATATGAACAAACGACATTTTAATAAATACCAAACGATATCCATCTGATCTATTCAAAGTTTATTTTTCGAACACGAAAAGTGACCTTCTAATGCACCCCTATTCCATTTACACTAACATAAAAAAAAAAAAAAAAAAAAAAGTTGATAGGGAAATAATAGAGACGGGATTTTAATCTGTACTTCATGTGTGGGAGGCGATCGCCTGTCAAAACGCACCCCGTAATCGAATAAGGTGAGTTTCTGGTGCACCCCTGCTCGACCCCCAGCAACACCCGGGGAACAGTAGCGGATCTCGCCGCTGCCGATGACGCTTTCCGGCCTCCCTTGAGATCACGGGGCATTTTTACTCGAATGGTCGGCATTATTTCTTTGATAGGCTTATGTAAATCGCACGCTCCGAAGTGTCTGCTTACATTTAAATGCGATGATAAATGTTTATTCAATATTGTATAGTATTGTGTATAAAGATGAAAGCTTAAAAAAAAAAAAAAAAAAAAAAAAAATGCCTAATTCGCTTTTATTTTTGTGCCATTTCAAGTTTTTATTGATGTTAACCATTTTTTTCTTCATAAGATATCCACTAGGATGGTGTTTATATCTGGCTCGTGGATCTTAACAAATGCTGAAACGAGCAGGCTCGATAGTGATTGTGACGATAACCTTAAGCATTTTGCTATAAGGTTATTTAGTGGGGGGCTATCCCACTTTTCTCAAATACAATATGCAAATGCGAGGTAGTTACCCTTTATTGTTTTTTCGTAAAACAATGCTGTCTTTTATCAACCATCAGTGGGGTATTCTTGACGAACATATGTGGGACCAGACGCCCAACGAAGGACATAAAAAAAACCGGTCAAGCTATTGTAGAAGCCTGTTCTGTAAACGTTTAGTCATAAGTAGCAAAAATTTAAAGTCTAAAAAGTCTAAAAACTCACCTGGTTATTAAACTGGCAAAATTTTCCAATTTTTCATTATATTAGATCAGTGAGTAATAGCTATGTCCGCCTAGTGCACCAGCTCATATTGTTAGTCATTTGTTTCAGTTACTGCTTCAAGAAACGAGAAGATTCGATGGCGATGCTACAGTGCATCGCCATCGAATCTGCTTCAGTTTATTTCAATCACAGCTTCAAGAAATGGAATGATTTGATGGTAGCAGCATGTGCCAATTTTCTTAGTCTAGTTGAAGTACGTACATCCCAAGCGACCAGCAGTTACAGCTAAAAGTTCTCCCAAAAACCAATTTTCATGAGCTATTCATAGTACACGTCCTCGGATAGAGAAAAAAAGCCTCGTGATGACCTTGCACCGAATCATCTCGTTGTTAGTTGGCACAATGTGCAATCATATTTAATGATGACTAGAAATTATTGACATCTGAATATTTTAATATTCCAATTAATTAATTTTCCCCATCAAGAAATTAATAAAATATACAACAAAGCCTTTAAATCCTCCCTCGTATATATATATATATATATATATATATTCTTGCATGTTAAAAATGTTGAATTTTCTAATATTAATTCAATTAGTGCATTAAATTTTGAAAATAAAAAGTTGAAGAAGATTGGTTTAGAAAAATTTGCGCAGTTTCCGTTGCCATGATTTAATTAAAATAAAAGTACTTCGACTGGCGCAATTATGAAATTTAACGTTTGAACAGTTAAATTTTATATTCAATTTTATAATAAAATAAAGTACCAAATCTATTAAAAGATGATAAATTTAGTTATGACATGATAGCTAACGAAAATGAAATTTTTATCAAACTCGAACTAAATTTTTTTGTTAAGAATAAAGAGAAACGTAAATTATTAAGAGTTACTTAATTGAAAACGTTAATTTACCTATGCAATCTTAATCTAATACCAATAAAAAAATATCAGAATTTCAAATTATATTTCAAAAGCCTGTAAGATTAAAAATACTCATTTGGAATTATTTCTTCTTTTTACAGAACAGATTTATAAAATGCTAAAATATTAAGATTAATAATTTAATAATTTTTATATAATATAATATTAATAATTTTATTTTATATTATATAATATTAATAATTATATCTTATATAATATTATTGATACATCTTTAAGGGAGGATCTATTTAAAGAAATCCAGATATATCCGTTTAAAAAAGAAGTTGTTGTTGTGTCGGTGTCCTGCAGTGCGGGATGGATATCCCGTGATGACAGCTTCTTTTGTGACGGAACAGCCGTAGGTAGAAGTCTGGCTTGGCTACGTGACGCTTTTACAGTCATATGAGACCGGTATCTACTGCTTAAAGTGGATTTCGAACCACTACAAAAAGTTTAGGGCACCGTCAGAACTCGAAACCTAAACCTATGACATCCAGCGTCAGAGCGCCCATTCAGTACCAAGAAAAGAAGTAATTTATACGATCCTAAAGGTCATATATAACATTCGATTTTCTATTCGATTTTGTTGAACCATGAACTCTCAACACATTTTGATACCATATTTTACACAAAAAAAAATTTTTGTGTATATATTCTTTCATTTCTTGACTTATAAGTCAATGTTTTGCCCTGCGAAGACAAGGCTTTTATAAAATAGTTAAAATAATACTTCGTTCAATTATTTTAAAGATTCATGCTATTTCTCATTTCTTTGCTGTTAATGGTTGTTCCCATCATATACGTAACTCTCAAGAAATAGAAAACCACCAATCGGAAGCCAGCCTCCAATTTCCCTGTTCCCCATCGCTTTCAACTTGAATAACATCTAATTTCTACTCAAAAGACGTCTTCAGAGCGTCGGAAAGAGGACTCTTCAACCAATGGGATTGTTTTGGGGGATGACTGGAAAATTTAGTCTTTGGCGTAAACTGGTTTGGCTTGACTTGGTTTATCGCTCCACATTCATGTTTTTCACACTTTAGGCTAATTAGACCGGGATCTACAGTTTAACATGGATTCCGAACCTCCAACAAACATCCGTGGCACCAATATTCGAAACTGAAGCCCGTGGTACCAATGGCTAGAGCGCTGGCCTAGTTGGTCATCAGGCCGCAGTGTTTGGTGCAAGTGGCATCTGTAGCGGAAAATCCCTCTTTAGTGACCAGTACCAAAAATCGTCTGCTGCTTTTGTGAAACGAGTTTTCCAAAAGGGGTCGCTAGAGTATTCTCACACCCTTGTCGGCCATCTGCACCAGAGGGGGTAAGTCGACACCTCCACTGAGGTGGCGGGCGCGCGACCCCGAACGCCGCTGCGGGGTGAGAGAGAAGCCCCTACTAACCACAAATTAGCCGCTTTCACGGTGCCTGTAAATAGAAGGACCGGGGCGTCCGGTTGCATCAAACACGTCGGCCGCCCCCTTATTTGTAGGGGCACGCTGTCCTCTCTCCGTGGCTGTCTCCGATTTCGCAAAATCTCCCAAATGAGAAGAGATTAGCTGCCGATTGAGGCATCGTCTGCTGGTGAGCGGCCAATGAAAGGATTTGGCTGAAGTTGTGAATGGGTTTTGGCAGATGAACACTATGAAAAGAATGACAAGTCTTTGGACACTGTGTATGTTTAAGCGGTGTAAAATAAAGTTTAGCATTATTTTAGCATTATACCTTTGTAAAAGGCACAACGTTTTGTAAAAGACAGACTATCCATTTAAATAAATTACGATATTTCTGCATAACATTTTTTGAATTCATAATGAAAATGTACTGTAAATATAACTGAACATACGTGGCGCATTATTCATAATTTTTACATAATTCATAAGTTGATGATATCGTATCAAAATGATGATTACCCATATTTAAACCCGCTCTGCCATTTAGGATCTTGAGTTCTGGGTAAAGAGTTCTAATTTAGCAGATATATACTGTCATTTAAGGCCACCATGAGACCTCCTTTACTAAGTCAACCGGTATATGTTAACTACGAGATATGTCTTAATTAATTCTCCGAGTCTGATTATATGACCAATATGATGCACATTTCAATGCAATTTATAAGGTAATTTCTGTTTTTAAAGAACAGGTTTACTATGCATTTCGAATACTACGGGTTTACTATGCATTTCGAATTCATAGCATAGTCCATATTCCATCTGTCATTGTTTCGACCAGTGAAGTTCGCACAGACAATCGCTAATTTCATGTGGTCTCATTATCCATGGCACTGAATATATGCTATCAGATTTGAGTGACATGTTGTTCTCATTAGTATAAAACACTAATTGCATGTAATATAACTATCCACAATACTGCTTATTTGCTGTCAAATTTGAGTGATGTGTTGTTATTATGCACTTTGTTTTTGTTTTTTTACATTTTTATTGATTCACAATGTAACATTAAATAAATAATTTTTATTAAAAAAAAAAAATCACAGATCAGTTTATAAGAAGACAATAAAGATGTATAAATGATAATAAAAAATCACAGCAATTATTTCTTTAGGTAAAATAATCTTTCATACATTTGACTTTTTACATAAAAGATGATATCTATTTTGAACAATGCAATGAAATGCTAATATTTATTGACAATGTAATATTTTATAATTCATTGAAATTTTTATAACATGAAATTTTTTTATCTTTAATAAAAAAAAATCTGCCTTCTTTAAAAGCAATTAATTTGAAATGATGTATTTCTATCAAGTAAAAATAAAAAAAAATTCATTCTTAAAAAAAAAGTTGTATAGAAAACAAGTAGAATGTAACAATCATTTCTTTATTAATAAATATCCTATCAAAATTTTATAAACAATAAATTCGTTCCAGCCGCTAATGTAAGAATAAATATTTTTTATCAACATCAAAACTAATACGTAAATATGTACAGGTATTTAAAAAAATCATGCTTATTAATTGAATTTTAATGCTTAGTAACTGTGCACATACATTAATTTTTTATTTAGGATTATTAAAAATATTATTAAGCAAAATCAAATTAATTCATTTGACAAACAAATTGCATTAAAGAAATAATCAATTCAGTCACCATCTCGCAACATTCTAATACACTTATTTAGAAACAATGATGTGATATGACGTCATTAGATTTAGTCCTGTCTACAGCATAAATTAATAACGAACGATTATTTTTAATCAAATCTTTTCACAAAATGTTGCCAATTTGGATAATTAAAATCATGCTTTTCGAACGATTTCTAATCGAATAATAATAATAATAATAATAAAAAAAAAAAAGAACAAATTCTAATAATGATTGCTTCGAAAAGATAAAAGAAAATGAAAGTAACAAAAAAAATTAGAAAGGAAATAAAAAAACAAAGAATAGAATTTTTAATTGGCGAGGCGTGGTCTCTCCGAAACCCTAAGTTAAACGTCGTAAGAGGATAATTATTTTAAAAATGCCATTGAATTGCTAATCTGATTCATTAGAGTCTGAGAGAAACGCAATCAGAAAGTCTCCGATGGCTGAGGCTTTATTTTTAAATATAGCCAAGTGTTTTAATTATCGAATTAAGAACGCTTCCAGCCGTTCTCATTTGCATTCGATGCACTGCTCCCAACCCTGATTAAAACACGCATTAAACGCCGGACGGTAACTTTTCCCCCGACGGTATTTAGCGTTAAAACTCGATGCTTTGAATACTTAAAAAGAACGGGATTAAAAAAAAAAAAAAAAAAAAAAAAAAAGAATAAAATAAAAATAACAAAAATCCTTTTAGAAAACCGGTTGGAAGAGCTATATACATATAGAACACCAAGCGATTTTTTATTTTTTTTTGTTCCTGTTGCCGTTCTTTTTGTGCTAATTTAAAAAGAGTGGAGCTTTTTTAAGAATATCGGCTGCTGCGCTGTGGCTGATTTTTTATTTTTATATATTTTTTTTATTTGCTACGTATGGCAACGCGGGATCAAAAGGGGCGTGGTTTTTGTTACAGCCAGATTCTCCTGAAAAAGAATCTTCCGTCGGTTGGATTTTTTCCCGATTTTTTTTTTTTTATCGTTATTATTATTCTTTTTTATTTTTTATTTCCCTTTTCCACCGAGTGGCAACAGAAACAGCAGTTATCGAGCGTTCCGTAAAAAGGGAAGCGGGTAAAAGGGCAATGAGGGATTTGCTGTATCCCATTTGCGTGGTTGCGCGAGTTTTAATGAAGGTTGTTAGGCTTTAAAAATAAAATTCCTTCTTTCCAGAGCTTTTTTATCACGTCCTACCTCCTTATTTCTCTCTCTTCCTTAGCTCTTCTTTTTTAAAAATATCTTCGAATATGCAAGATTTTATTTTGTTTATTCAGAAAGGAAGCTCTTTAATAAGACTGAAAAAAAAAAAAAAAAAAAAAAAAAAAAAGAAGATAAATGTATCTCGGGAATAAAGCAGAAGTTTTAGTTGATGATGAAGAAAAAGTTACAAAATTTTTACCTTATTATAAAACAAAGAATGGTTATAATTTCCTTTTTTTTTTCTATTCTTTTGTGATAAGAATGCCCCAATGTAAATATAGTTCCATTGTAGTTAAATAATTATTAAGTTTGTTTTAATTACAGTTTTAAAAAATAATTTTCGTCAGCTTTCATTTTATTGTTATATAGTAAAACTTTCGTCAGCTTTTAGTTTATTGAAATATAGTAAAAATTTTCGGCGTGTTTTAGTTAAATATAGTAAATATTTTCGTCAGCTTTTAGTTTATTGAAATATAGTAAAAATTTTTGACGGGTTTTAGTTTATTGAAATATAATAAAAATTTTCGTCAGCTTTTAATTTACTGAAATATAGTACAAATTTCCGTCAGCTTTTAGTTAATCTCCTTATGTCCCTTTATCACGTCCAATCTCCTTATTTCTCTCTTCCGAGCTCTCTCTTTTTAAAAATACCTTAAATGTAATATTATTGTATTTATTTATTAAAATTTTACCTTATTATAAAAAAAAGAAAGTTAGAATTTCCTTTTTTTTTTTTTCTTTTGTGATAAGAATACCCCAATGTAAATATAGTTCCATTGTAGTTAAATAATTATTAAATTTGTTTTAATTATAGTTTTAAAAATTAAGTTTCGACAGCATTTATTTTGTTGAAATATTTTTTTATTTTGAAATATTGTAACAAATTTTCTCAGTTTTTAAATATAGTTTTTTGAAATATTGTAAATATAGTATTTTTCGTCAATTTTTAGTTTATTGAAATATAGTAAAAAATTTTTTTTCAGCTTTTAGTTTATTAAAAATAGTAAAAATTTTCGGCGGCTTTAGTTTATTGAAATATAGTAAAAATGTCGATGAAAAAATATAGTAAAAATTTTCGTCAATTTTTAGTTTATTGAAATATAGTAAAAAAATTTTTCAGCTTTTAGTTTATTAAAATATAGTAAAATTTTCGGCGGCTTTTAGTTTATTGAAATATAGTAAAAATGTCGATGGCTTTTAGCTTTATTAAAATCTAGTAAAACATTTTCGTCAGCTTTTAGTTTATTGTTTTGAAACATTAGTTGAAACATTATGACAGAATTTATAACTTTAGTTGAAACATTATAAATTTTTATAACTTTAGTTGAAACATTATGAGAGAATCAGTTGAAACATTATGAGGAATTTATAACAGTTGAAACATTATGAGAGAATATGAAACATTATAGGTTGAAACATTATGACAGAATTTATAACTTTAGTTGAAACATTATGAAAAATATGCCATCTTATCGGTTTCATTTCCAAACTGAGCCAATAACTTTAAGTTACAATGATTGTTTGACTAATTATTTCTTAAAGATCTCTATTTGTTTGTTACTGTACCATTTTTTTTTCTCTAGAGAAGAGTTTTGGCATTTCATTCCCAGGAGAGAGGAATGTATGTTATTTGACAAATATATAATAACATTCCATAACTCAAATTTGACAGGAGCTTTATTGTGGGTTGTTTTATATGCAATTAGAGTTTTATACTAATGAGAACAACCTGTCTGTCACTGACATCTGATAGCAGATATATGGTATCGTGTTTAATGAGGAAATTAGCGAATGTCTGTGCGACTTTAACAGATCGAAACAACAACAGATTGAATATGAACTATACTATGAGTTGTTTCCATCATTATTGGAGATAGACAATGGGCTGAGAAAATGTCTCTACTCTAATGAGAAGTGAAGAAAGTCAACCTCCCCTCTTGACGGATTGTCTTAAAAGGAGATTTTTGGTGAAGTAGAGAAAGAATTATGCGACAAATCGTTTTTTTATAAAATAAAAATTGATCCAACACAAAACAAGCTCAAATATAATGGATGCAACACCCATTATTACGATGTGTAAATATCCAAATTGAGATTCAATTACAAAAGCTGAGTGAAAAAGTGAAGAAACAAATATCGCACTAGTAAAATAAGCATTTTTTTTTAATGATTTCATTTTTAGTGTTGTATTTTTAGTATTTCTTTACAATGTGCGTTTAGTATCATTATTATTCTGTAATCTTTGTTTAGATGTAAGAATATTCTTAAATACAAAAATAATAACTCCTTATGTTTCAATTTTTTACTCCAATAAAATGTCTACAGTGGGTCTAAATTTGATATGGGGATATAATTTTTATATGCAACCCGTGGAGTTAGGATGCATTTCCTAAGTGTCCTGCAAGATCATTTGGATTGGCCATCCCTGCCTTACAGGTTGCTAATTCAATCTGTTCAAAAAATGGGCGGCTCTTTTGCCGCAACTGCAAATGAAAGGGATATTTTTGTGTGGCGTTTTGATTGGCGGAGTCTAACGAAACTTTAAACAGAGAACGGAAACATCTAAGAGTGCTTTTTATTGATAGGCGGATAGGAAAATAAGCACCATAGGTTATAAGGGTTTTGCCTTTTCTTATTTTAAAAAAGAACTTATTACTTTTCTAATTTTTTTAAAAATCTAATTCGATGACATTTTTAAACATAAATTTTAGTACAAAATATTCTTTAAAAAAATATAACAGATTTTTAATTTTTAGATATCGTGTATATATATACACCATATCGTGTTTGTGATATGGTGTCGTGTCGGTATATAATTATAAATATTTTTTGTATTCAAGTAAAATTAGTTGTAATCATTATATAATTCTAATAATCATGTTGTTTTTATGATTGGGTCGGCATTCACCCCCAACAATGAAAGACCAGCCGGATTTCATGAGTAAAATCCGGCGAATAATAAGTGAAGGGGCGTGTGGTCTGAAAAGACATAAAAAAAAAAGATGTTGTAAACGTTAAAAAGAATCTACTGAGAGACAGAAGACAGTGGAGGAATAGCAAAACGAGAAAGAGCGTGAGCAGCCCCCGTAAATGGAAAGCTAGCAATTCCGGAAGAAGAAAGATACCCAATCGACCCCTGCTCGTAGAACTGTGAGAGTTAATGAAGAGAACAAGAGGTTTTCTTGCATGCATCTGTAATGCGAACACTCAAGGAAGAGCCCCATTTGCGGTCGGACCCTGCTGCCACGTTTTCAGACAATGGTGATAGATTTCATTCTCCCTGTCGCTAGTTGATATCCTCATCAGTACATGTGAGTGACTTTGTTTTGTTTGAAGTTGAGCCTTATTCTTAAGGGGGGCTCTTTGTCAGCAGTTGTGGAATATGCACAGATCTTAGGCTAGAGAACCTTGGAGCAGTATTGTTATGAAACATTAACTCATATTTTTATAGCAAATTATTATTGCAGTATATTGTATAACACTCTATAGATGACACTTCTGCTAATATAATTGCATAACGTATTTAATTATTTTAATTGTAAATATTAATAATGTTAATTGTATGATGTATATTTAACTATTTAAAGTGTAGATGTTAATAATGTTAAATTAATGTAGTAATAAAGGTTAGTCGTTTGTAATGAAGGTTAGTTATTATTACAGTGGAATGTAAAATACATTGTAATATTATCACAATGTATATTTTCACAAAGAATGTATTTAAGTCAATGCCCGATAACTTTTTTATAACAATATCAATTAATTGCTTTTACGAGTTTAAAAATAATTAATTAAAAATTGTTTGATTAATAATTCCGTTTGGAAAAGGACCAATATACCTATTTTTATTCACATTTAGTATCTTTTGAATTATTTTTCCATGGCGTATTGTATGACGTGTTTAACTATTTAAATTGCAAACATTAATAATGTTAATTGTATGATGTATTTAACTATTAAAATTGTAAACATTAATAATGTAAATTATATGACGTCTATAACTATAAAAATTGTAAACATTAATAATGTTAATTGTATGACGTATTTAACTATTTAAGGTGTAAATGTTAATAAATACATTTGATTTATACTTGAAATCATGAAATTTGATTTTGATTTATTTCATGTGTATGTATTTCTTTCACCAACATAAGTAGTTTATGAAGGCATTTGAACCTGTGGGTTCCTTTTGTGGTATGAATTATTGCGAATTTTGAGGTATATTATTAAATGGGTTATTGCGTATTTTTAGTGTATAATGGGTGTTTTGGGAGTCGGATTAGTGTGTTCTTTCTAGATTCGAGTTATTATTATAAGAGCTTAAAGATTCAAGTCGTAAAAACACCATAAAAAATTAGCACTGTGACTAGGATATACACCTTTCCAACGGCCACACATAAAAATATATCACCGCAACGCATGAATTACATAATCATTACAAACAATTTTACCTTAACACAAAAAATATTTATAAACGCATATTGACACCTATATCGACAAGACAAATATTTGTCATAATATATAATATTGTAATTATTTAAAACTTCAATCACTCTTTTCACAAAAATATTTTCATTTCAAAAACTTTGTTTGATATCAACATAATTCACCATTTGACTTTCAATTATGGGAATATTGCGTATGTGTTATTACGTATTTTTAGTGTTTAATGAGTGTTTTTGGGAATCGAATTTGTGTGTTCTTTCAAGATACGAGTTATTGTTAAATATGTTTAAAGCTTTAAAGCCTAAAGCAACACAACAATGATTTTAAATGTGGTTAGATACATTTATTACTATTAATATGTGGTAAAGAATCAACAACACAAGAATTTTCAAGAATATTTAATACGAACATATAAATTTTCAAATGATAAATATAACATATGAAGTTGTGCGCTCATCTTCAAAATATTGCATGTTTGTCAACAAAATTAAGTTCCAACTATGTACCATTACATTTTGTTCTAAGGCGTTGATTTATAGTTTTTGTTTTAATTAAAAATTGTAATCTATGCATATTATAAACCTCGAGATAGGTTCCCATGTTTGTAAATATGTGTGTTCCTGTCTGTATTCTTCATTAATGTGCGGAAATTTTGATAACATACTGTATTTTAAGCAAAACTCTTATGACAAAAATTTTTTATGAAATATAATTATTTTTTATATTTTAAATGTTATGCATGACTTTAAATGTGGCTAGTACATTTATTACTATTAATAAGTATGTAGTAAAGAATCAATAACACAAAAATTTTCCAACAATAAATAATATGAGCATTATAAATTTCCAAATGATAAATATGACATATGATGTTGTGCGCTCATCTGCAGGATATTTTCAACAAAATTATGTTCCAACTTTGTGGCATTATATTTCTATCTAGGACGTAGATTTATAGTTTTTAATTTAAAAAAAATCTATACATATTATAAACGAAGAGATTTGCGCACAGGTTTATAAATATGTTTGTACATGTCGGTATTCCTCGTTAATGTGTGGATAATTTGATAACGTATTATATTTTAAACATGAATTTTATTACAAAAAAATTTCGCCAGCAGATTAAAAATGTTATAATTTTTTGGAATAATCATAACATTTTTAATCCAATTATTATTTTTTTTTTTTAATATCAACAAAATTTTTAACCCTGTATTCAAAAAAAACTTCCAAGAGAAAGAGGTTCAATGTATTGCACAATCGATAATTTCCAATTTCTTAAGAGAGTTACGCAAAGATACTATTAATAAATTGATACAAAACAAGAAGGAAATACATTATTATAATATGTAGCGTCTTATATATATATATGCATATAGTAATACATTAGTAGTTTATGCATATATTATACTACATAGTTTAAAATATTAAAATAGTTTAAAAAAAATAGTTGGAAAAAGTCAAATTCAAGAAAAAGTCAAGCCGAATTTCGCATAAACGGAATTTTTTTCAAACAGGAATGCAACACATTTTTAATTTATTGCCAAATGAATATATTATAACCTGAATTGCACAAAAGCAGCCAATTAAAATTCCAAGTTTAGTTTGAGTTTTATACTTATTCCTTATAACTTTATGCAAATGATCCGACAATTTTAAGGTGTCTTACTGAAAGATTGTGGCCACTTCAAATTTCCATGAAATTTAACTCTTCTCTTAATTTATGTTGACACCCCTATATTTATATAAGCATGTGCAGCAAGGACTACTACCCAAAAACGTCGTTGTAAACCATTGTCTTTAACATAGCTCGTACTTCGTCCGTTGCAGTCCAATTAAATTTTTCTGCAATGCCATTCTGGTGAGTAACGCAAATGGTCGTATGTTGATGGTTGATATCTAGTAAGTTGATATCTACCATGATTTCTAAAAAAATTTTCGAACTATATATGCATAAATTGTAACCTGCCATTCATTATTACACACTTCAATGTATAATTAGTTTCCCGTTCTACATTAACTAAAATCCTTCTCAAAACAAAAGATAACTTCGGTTTTATTTTTTAATATAAATACTTCTATTTTACGAGAGTAATTATCAATAACTGATAAGAAATAATTTTTCTTCCCTTTCTTCCAAATGTTTTTCCTTTTTTAACATCTTCCATGACCCGAAACATCTTTATTAACAAAGTCAATATCATCACCTTTTGAAGTGCATTCTTCATCACCCATTTGTAAAGATGGTGCAGATTCTTCTGAATAAAAAGTTAATTGAAAAAAAAAAAAAAATATTAGACCTTAAAAAAATTAGCTTTTGATTAATAAAAAAAAAAAAAAAAAAAAAAAAAAAAACTCTTTTGCTATATATATATATATATATATATATATATGTCTCAATCTATGCATCAGTTAAAGCTATTTAGCATTATTTAGTCATAGAACTTCCAACGACTGCTCACGTAATGTGAAGTGTTAAAAACACAGTTTCAAAGAGATCTTTTGAAACTTCAAATAACGGGTTTGGAAATAGACGTTAAAGGGAAATCATTTCTTGTTGAATAACTATAGTCTATTTATGCATCACAACTGCTCTTCCTTATTTTTATACATCCATCAATAAAAGATAGATAGTTGATGAGATTAAAGATATCGAATTGCTCGCTGAAATTACCATGGAGTAAAACGGAAAGGGGAACTAGTAACTGCCTCTGCCAGAAGATTTCCCCCTTCCAATCTTTGGCAAATCGCTCCCCTTTTGACAAATCTGTCAAAATGCTTGAATGGTAGGTAATAATCTCTTTAAATAAGGAGAAACTCTGAAAGCGTGTGCTGGTCCTTATCGAAGCAGTTATAGTCCGGGGTAATCCAATCAGGCATTGAAAGGGAGGACGGACTACTTTTCATCGACAGCAGCTGTCTGGTCCACAATGGTGACAGGGACGGAGGGACACGCCCCCTCTCGACAGCTCGACCCTTTTCGAACAATTCGAACACGCCGAGTGCGGTCGCCAGAGGTGTTTGTTTTGCAGTTTGTTTTGACACATTGAAAACGAGACTTCACCAGAAATGAAGTTGTCAATTGATTGAATTGCGGTTTTTGAATCGTGCTGGCCATGTGCCGGTTTTGTGTTTGGTTGGGTGTTTTGGAACAACTCTTTTGTGCCAGTTTAGGTGGTCACCGAGTAATTTGATCGGATAATGGGACATCACTAAACTTGTTCTCAAGTTAAAGAAACTGGCTCCAATATGGTGAACCTTACAGGCAACTAACTTTACTCACTGTGTTATATAGCTGCAACAAAAGATCTTTGGTTCTTTAACAGCCTGAAGAAAAAAGGGGGAAAAAGTTTCCACATGAAATAGAAGAATGTGTTCCTTAGTCCTGTGTTTATCTTGAATTACAGCAAATTGTGCGATTGTTAGGATAAATAGAAGACTCGTGTCTAGTTTTAGGAGCCGTTTGAAACAAATTGTGCCTTAAAATGAAATTCATTGTATTTGTTGCAGAATATTCTAAAACAAATCGTTTGTTCTTGTTGTAATTATTAAAATTTTTTCCTTTCATTTTATGACCCCATTAGAATCTTTTTCATTTGGCAAAAGCATAAATATTTTATTAACCTTTCACCAAAATTTAATAATATTATAAATTAATAAATTTTGCTCCAATATGGTGAACCCAAAGCCATATATAACTTTACTCACCGTATTATATAAGCTGTAACAAAAGATCTCTGGCTCTTCAACAGCGTAAAGAAGTAAAAGGCGGGAAGTTTCCACATTGAAGTAGAATAATGTGTTCCTTAGTCCTGTGTTAAGTCCCCCTATCTTGGATAACAGCAAATTGTGCGATTGTTAGGATAAATAGAAGACTCGTGTCAAGTTTTAGAGCCGTGTAAACTCAAATTGTGGCTTAAAATGGAACTCATTGTATTTGTTGCAGAATGTACTAAAAACAAATCGTTTGTTCTTGTTGGAATTATTACAAATATCAAAAAAATTTCCTTTTGAATGTAATTTTTGGATTATGGTAATATATGTAAATATAAAATAAGAAATATGGGATTCTTCAATGATATATTGTTTGAAGAATAAGACATATTTCAATAAACTGTAACCTATAGCTTGGATTTTGTAAAAATGCTTTTGGGGAGTTTAATGAAGTATGCTTGTATGTATATTTTGAACTGAGGTAATGATTGTAATTACCTCAGCTGTAATTGTCAGTACGTTAATTACCTACAAATAAAAGACTAGAAATCTATTTTTTTTCATCCAATATATATATATATATATATATTCAGATAAAATAATAAAAAGAATAAAAATTTCTAGTTTTTTTATTTGTAGCATAATTGCAATCATTACCTCAGTTCAAAATATGCATACAAGCATACTTCATTAAACTCCCCAAAATAATTTTTACTAAATACAAGTTATAGGTTACAGTTAATTGAAATATTCCTTATTTTTCAAACAATATATCATTATAGAACCCATATTTCTAATCTGCTTATAAACATACGTCAGAAACTTATTTTTCAATTATTCTTGATTTGATTGACTTTTTCTAATCTGCTTATAAACATACGTCAGAAACTTATTTTTTCAATTATTCTTGATTTGATTGACCTTTTCTAATCATGCTTATTTTTCAAACTTGATTTGATTGACCTTTTCAATCTGAAAACTTATTTTTTTCAATTATTCTTGATTTGATTGACCTTTTCTAATCTGCTTACAAACATACGTCAGAAACTTATTTTTCAATTATTCTTGATTTGATTGACCTTTTCTAATCTGCTTATAAACATACGTCAGAAACTTATTTTTCAATTATTCTTGATTTGATTGACCTTTTCTCTAATACTCAGAAACTTATTTTTCAATTATTCTTGATTTGATTGACCTTTTCTAATCTGCTTACAAACATACGTCAGAAACTTATTTTTCAATTATTCTTGATTTGATTGACCTTTTCTAATCTGCTTACAAACATACGTCAGAAACTTATTTTTCAATTATTCTTGAGTTTGATTGACCTTTTAATCTGCTTACAAACATACGTCAGAAACTTTTATTCTTGATTTGATTGACCTTTTCTAATCTGCTCAAACATACGTCAGAAAACTTTTTTTTCAATACATTAAACTATTAATTAATTTGACTTAAACACTACATTAAACTATTAATTAATTTGATAAAAAATAAAATCACCCAATTTGTAATAACATATCAAAATTTACGACTTTTGTTAGCAAAGTTATGCTTCATTTTTGTGTTTCATAAATGATAAGAAATAATGAAGAATGGATTTTGTTTTTATTTACCTTACGAACTAAATAAAAATAAAATTAATTGTAATTTTTTAAAAATTTTATTTAAAACTTTTTTTAGCTTTATTATCTATCATTCAAATATCAATTAAAAAAGAAAATATAATTATCAAATGCGACTACAATAAAAAATTAAATAATTTATGAACTTATGAAAAATAATTTTTAAATTTATGAATTATTATTATGTCAAATTTATGACGACTAATACTTATTATTATTATTTTATTAATTTATATAAATAATAACCAGTGCAATACATTTAGTTATAAAAATTGTTTTATTTTATTCTTAGAAGAACCATAACAGCTTAGAACCATAGAACACTAAAATTGTAACTTCCATTAACTTCATATAATTTTACATAATGTGATTAGATTTTTAATCTTTCAAAATTAATTTTCTAAATAAATGGATTTTTATTCTGTTAGCATAAGAAGAAATAATAATTTGAATGAATAAAAGGGATAAAAAATATTTCAGCAAAAATCTAAAAAAATCCCCCTAAATCTAAATTTTTACATGAGATCAGCAATCGAATTATAATTTTTCATGTAAATTACTTTACATTAATCATTGATACAAAAATTTATTACTATTTCTAAATAATTAAGATAATATCATCAAAATTTCACTGTTTTCATCAAAAAATTAAAAAAAAAAAAAAAAAAAAAATCTTAATTTCGTTTATTCAAATATCTGTAAATTATTTAACAATGAAAATGAACGAAAGCATTAAATAAATCCTAATACAAAATAAATCTTCAAATAAATAAAGTTATTCAAATAGGGCATTTGAATTTTTTTAAATTAAAAAATAGAACGTCTTGTATTTATTTCTCATTGATTACAGGGCTTATCAAAAAATTGACAATAGGAACAACTCTCGAATAAAGAAACAATTAAGTTAAATAAAAATTAAAAAAAAAAATATATATAAAAATAATGTATTAAATAAAAAGAATGTATTATTGCAATTAATTATGAATCGTATATAATAAAACAAAAGAACGATGTAGATATTAAAAAATGAAGAAAAAAAAAAAAGTTCACCATTTTAATCAAGGAAATTAAAAAAAAAAAAAAGCAATTCTTAACTACGTTTGCTGAAATGTTTGTAAATTATTTTATAATGAAAAGAATAAAAGCAGACGATTTTCAAACTAATGGACTTCAAGAAACGGTTAATTTTATTATATTGTTAATTTTTTTTTATAAAAGTTATATATTTATTTATTAAAAATTCCTTTATGTTTTATCTGATTTGTACCGGATAAAAATATAATAAATTCAGAAAATAAAAAATCGGATTTTTCATTTTAAATATATTTAAAGTTTTAGTAACCTCTCAAAATTAATTATTTTTATTCCTTTTCTTAATGAATACTAAAAATTAGCTACTGAAAGCTAACGAATATTAAATAAAAAGTCCTAAAGCGGAATTATACTATTAGAATAATTTATTATTATCCATGAAATTATGAGTAATATTTTCGATAATTATGAGTATTATTTTCCGTTTCCTTAATCCATTATTTTTTTTATCTTTATTATTATAATTTTTTTAATTTATTTATTTATTTGTTTATTTATTTATTATTATTATTATTATTATTATTTTTTTTTTTTTTTTTGCGCTTGACCACTTTCAATATTTCTTACTGGTTAATTTTTTAAAAAAAAAACTCTATAGTTTTTATTTTATTTTTAAGATTGTTTTTATGCGTTTTGTTTTTACGTTAAATTTTAAATTTTATGGTTAAGTTGTATATCGTCCCAGCCAATTATTAAAAAATTTTATGCAATATTTTCGTGAATTTTTTATAAATAAAAATCTATGTTAGCAAAAATAAGTGTTGTAACCGGGCTTCCTTCTACACACTGTAGGAGCGCCCTCTGTGGCGTTTAGGAGAAATGGTCAGTCGGCCTCGAGACTCTCATCGAGATGAAGCACAGCATAACCGGTGCTTCCGCTGAGAAATGTTTTGTCTCTCATCCTGAGAGGAAATACATTCAACGCAACACTGTTAACAGCTGGCCTATATGTCTTTAAATGTGTTAAATATTGTCTGTAGTCAATTGTATGTGTGTGGTGTTTGTGCGTGTGTAAATAAAGCTGTAAAATCTCAAGCCTGTGTCTCAAGTCTCAATCCAACCAGTTACAATGCAGCTGCACAACCGACAACACTACAATCTGGTGCCCAATGTGGTGCCGTCCGTACTTGCTCACTACAAACTGGCGCCCAATGTGCGACCTCCTGTACTTTCACACTACAGTGTATAATTAATGTAATAACAATTCGGAATGGAATCCTGGCTCCTTGTAGTGCTCTAGAATAAATTAAATGTAGAAAAGGACTAGTAAATGGTTTAAAATTAATAATAAATAAATAAGTAATAATAAATAATAAAATTATAAAATGAAATGTATTTAGTTTCTTTTACCTTAATTTATAATATAGAATTTGAATTTAGAGTAATTCATTTTTAAGATAAAACTCCTTTCTCCCTAGATAAATCTGTGAATTGAAAATAACTTCCTTCAAGAATTGCAACTTTTCATTTTCTAATCTAATTATACTTTTAGAATTAGTTTTATTTCATTAAAATATAATTAATAAATATTTTATTTCCGAATTTTTAGTTATGCATAAGATAAAAAAAAAATGACAAATTTAGAAGGGGGAAAAAAAATTAATGGCTTAATGATGCAGTTTTGAATTCTAAGAAATACAGGCTTAAAAAAATACACATTTTTTTTTTTTTTTTTTTTTTTTTGTTGTTAGTAAGAGATCATTAAAATTAAATAAAATCAGGTAAAAAAGGATATAAACAATTTTACTTTAGGAATAACTGCCATTTATTTTCTACCTTATCTATGTACACGATACATAAAAAACAAACCCATAAAAGGCGATTTTCAGCTTCGTGTACTTTGGCTTTTATAGAACAGTAACACAAACAAAAAAAATTATTATTTACCACTTTCGGTTAATAAATCCAGACTTTCCATTAGCCTAGAGAAAAGTTCTCAACACCTTTGACTATAACCAACTTGCAAAACTAATAACCGATAACCAACTTGCAAGTTGGCAGAATTTTCCTCAATAAGGTTAACATCTACTGGTCTTGTTTTTTCTGTTCAATGAATTTACTAAGGCACTACATCATTATCATTATTTTTTTTTTCAACAAGACTGGACCCATTTTTAGTGCTTCTCAATTATGTCTTCCATAATTTGATTTACGCCGTAAATGTCAGCCCTAATTGCATTTGGCGCAGTATTCCATACTCCTACAAGTGTTGGATCAAGAACTTGCTTGTGTCCTTTCAATTGAATTACGCTGGCAGTGTAAGAACACAAACTATAACGCGTAATAAATAACGGCAGTTTCCTACGCTATTTTTTTTTTATAACTGAACACCTATCCGCCTCGTGTACATTAGCTTTTAAGGGAACGGATAAACGAATTAATAGAAAGCGACTACCAAACATTTTTGGCGCCTAAAAGCCTTCCGGCACATAAAAATAATAAAATTAATCTTTGTTCCTAAATGTGTTATCGCACCCCCAGAATAAATAAAAAACAAATGTTCGAAAGAAAGAACTTCCATTATTAATCGAATCATCCAACGCGTTCTCTTCTTCGTTGTTGTAGAATATCCACTGAAATATGAATTAGAAAAGAGAACTTCTTTCGCCATTTTGAAAAAAAAGAAGAAGAAAAAAAAAAAAAAATGGCGCCGTGAGTTTGCTTTTATGAAAACTCATTAACGCTCTTTTAATAAGTGAGTTTCTTCTCATTGTTGGATTACTCATACAAAAATAAGGTAGGAGGAGAAAAATGTGTTTTCTTTCTGTTTCTTTATAAAGCATTAATTAAAATCCATTTTTTTTTTTTGCAGTTCGTAAAAAAAAAAAAAGAAAAAAAAAAAAAAAAAGAAATGAAAAGAAAGAAAAGATAATTGTGTTTATTTTTGGAGGATTTCTTGTTTTAATATTTCTTGTGTGTTTTCAAAGTGTGAATATAATTTGCAATTAGAGTTTAAAAAAAAAATCATATATAGGAAAATAATTCGTTTTACTGGGAAATATGATAAAAAAATATGTTAAATTATTGGGCTATTTATTTTGTTTATGTTATTAAAATCTGTTTGAATCTACATACCTGATGGATTTTTTTTTTTATCTTGTAAATATGAATAAATTAAATAGTGTAACTATTTTAAACATTGAATTCAATATTAAAAGTTCAATATTTATTCATCAAGTTAATCTTTTCATTTTAATATCCGACATTAATTGAATATAGGAACAACTGTATTGAATACTTATTTTTTAGTAATATTAAGGAATTAAGAGAATATAAAAAGGAATTGAAATAATATGCATTTACCATTAATATTAATCGGGGACAATTTTTACTTGAAAAAAATGATATAATTTAATGATAGATCTTTAACATATATTGCTTAGAATGAAACAATTTACATCAATTCATAAATAAATTCATTCTTTGTAAGAAAAGTGACAAACAAAAAATATATAAAAAAGAACTTTATAATTTGCGGTAGTCATGGAGGAAATTTGTAGGAAAAAAAGGCAAAGTTTATACATAACTTACAAATATAAGGAATTATTTTATTCATCAAAGTATGCAGCCATATTGACAATATACTTTTGCTACTTAAGCGGCAAGTTGTTCAGAACGGTGGTATAAAACTTTAACGGAAGAGAGACAATGAATTCTTGAAGGCCAGTTTTACGGCATTGCCGAAATTAAACTGTTTTCCTATTGAAAAGTTGTCCAAATTGTAGAAGAAGTGGTAGTCATCCGGGGCTTGCTCTAGTGAGTATGAAGAAGTCCCAACTCCAATTCTTGTACTTTTGCCACAATCATTTGAGCAGTGTGCTGATCATGTAATAAAATCATGCAATAAAATAGAGTCGATCCATTGACCAATCTATGCTGTTTTTGTTTAAGTTTTGCATCATTTCGTCCAGTTGGCTGCAGTACATTTCTGCCAGGCTGCATACATGAGCCAGGTTTCATGACATCATAATGGACCAGTCTCTTTTCATGAATATTACTCTTTTGAGTGTGTTTTTGTGATCCATCCCTGTTCTGCACTGAACGTTTTTCGATTATCATATTGAATCCCTTTCTCATCATAAGTGGCAATTCGATTCAAAAATGGATCAGATTTGATACGAGAAAGCAACATCAATCAAGCTTCCAAACACTTTTGTTTCTCTTTCTCATTCAGTTCATATGGAACCCACTTATCCAACTTTTTTCACTTTACCGACTTTTACTTTGGCTGAGGAATTTCCCCCGTTTAAAAGACAAAAATCAGTATTTAAAATCTTCTCAAGAAATGCATCTAACAGATACTCTTCTTTAGATTATTTTTAAACGTTCAAAGATTGTGGAAGTACATAAAAACTTCAATTTCAACAATTGTACTACCTTCCAAGCCTTATATTTGTCTTTTTCGGACAGCTTCATTTCAAGTAATTTCCTTTACATTGTTCTCCACATCCATTTTCAAACTTTTATTTCGTTTTCTTTTTTTCATCACCCCCTTCTTGTTTACTCATCCTTTTTGCCAAAGCGAGAGGAACTGTGTGCTCGCGAACAGCTCATTTCCTGTCCAATCATCTCGCTTTCATTAAATTGTCCAGCCTTCCTCGCTGCAGGTCCCCTGGGAATCAAACACGAAAAAGAGGAAAGATGTCGGAAAATCAGAGTTCTCATTATTTGGAATCGAAGGTGTCGCTAACGGAATTTGAGCATTCGATTGGCCGAATCTTCCTCGGGGATTGGGACTCGTTACGGGCCGAACCGAAGGCGCCCGAGTCCCCGGGAAGGGATCCGTCCCGGCGAGGACTAATTTGTGTCCAGGAAATGCTGATGTTGTGATCTCCCGGACAGAAGGTCTTAGAATCCCGGACAAAGGCCGAGCCGGAGGAAGTCCCATTACACAAGCTAAACTTTGACGGTGGAAGAGGCTAATTAAATTGTTCCATTCCGCTGGTTCCACGCAATCGGGGCAGGAAAAGATGGACGCACTGCGCAGGTCACAAGACCAGGCTTTTCAAATATAATAGAACACACAATTTTTTTATATATACACAAATAAACTTACGTTTAATGCCTAATTTGTACCAAAATATTTTTATTTTTAGATATATACTTCAGAAAAAAAAACGCGATTGTACGAGATATATAGTATACAAAACAAATAAAACGAAACATGAGCTAAATATGTTTCTGTATTTCCTTTTACTTATTGTATAATGCCTACTATGTGGACGTACGAGATGCTTCTATTTATATATATATAGTAAATTTAAATCACGCTTGTGTATATGATCTATAAAACAAATAAAAGAGATTAACTAAATATGTTTATAGATAACGAAACTAACTAAGTTTATAAATAACTAAACTAAACAACTTTTTTTTTTTTATTTGTTGTATAATGCCTAATTTGTGAGCGTGTAATATACCTTAATTTTTATACCTATTTTTTTTTTAAATCACGCTTGTGTATATAATCTATAAAACAAATAAAAAAACATTAACTAAATATGTTTATAGACTTTTTTTTTTTTACTTATTGTATAGTGCCTAATTTGTGAACATGTAAGAAGCCTCTATTTTTATACCTATTTAAAAAAAAAAAAAAAAAAAAAATCACGCTTGTGTATGTGATCTATAAAACAAATAAAAGATATTAACTAAATATATTTATAGATAATTAAACTAACTAACTTTTTTAAGTATTGTATAATGGATAATTTGTGGGTATGTAAGATGCCTTTATTTTTATGCTTATTTTTAAAAAAATAATCACCTTTGTGTATATGATCTAAAAGACAAATAAAAGAAATTAATTAAACATGCTTATAGAATTCTTTTTTTTTCTTATTGTATAGTGCTTAATTTATGAGCGTGTAAGTTGACTCTATTTTTATACTTATTTTTCTAAAAAATACCATGATTGTGTTGTTTTCGAAAATTTAATTATTATTAATTCATAATTCTAACAATTTAATTCTCTGTGAAAATGTAGTGCAGACTATCAAATGTCTAATCAAAAGTAAATAAATATTAAAATACAAGAAAATCAAATAAAAAAAATGTAACAAAAATTGAAAAAAATAATTAATATATAATCGGTTGTGTCAATATACAGGCTACCCATAAAATGTGGAATTTAATGTAAGAACAAAAACGCACAACAGCAATCTTAAAAATAAAAAAATAAAAAAAAAAACTGTAGAATTCCAAACGATTTTCTTTCCTTGAAAAAATCTCGTTTTCACTTTGAAATAAAATTGTCATTGCTTTTCGCCAGACGATCTTTTAGAACAATATTACATTAATTTTCCTTCTGAACTGACTTTTAGTAAATTATTATTCAATTTTTTGTAAGTAAATAGTATGTATAAAAAGATCAAGAAACAAGATTTAAAAAATTACTAATTTATGTGAAAAAGTCTAGAATTGAGAGTGCCTTAGGGCACGAAAAAACCTGCCTCTAAGACAATATCCATAATTTAAAACCTTAAAATCTAAATCAGAATTAATATTCTTTATGAAAAAATGTCCTCTCACCCACTTTTAAAAAAAAAAATTTAATCATCTCATACACTTTAAAAAAACCAGAAATAAATACCGTTGCTTGTAGTGGAGAAAATTCCACAAAATGATATATAAGACATATTTTTAATTTCCATAATGAACTATTGAAGTTGTGAAGAAAAGAACAGATTTTGCAAGTGTTCTTCTTACATTGAGAAATAATACTTTAAAACAGGGGTGTCCAACCCAAATGATCTTGCTGGCCACTTTGAAATAAGACTGCGGGCTGCATAGATTTAAATCACCATGGGACATTTTTTTTTAAAAAAAGTGAAACATAATAAGTTATTATTTTTGTGTTTACTATTATTCTTAACATAGATAAACATTAAACAACATTATTCTTAAACATAGATTATATAATAATAATAATACTAAACACACATTGTAAAGACATATATAGCACTAAAAGTTAAATATAAATATAAATGAAATTTAACTTACTTACTTACATTAAAAAATATTCATTTTACTAGTGATATGTGTTTATACACTCTTTTTCACTTAGCTTTTTGCAAATCGATCTCAATTTGGGTATTTGCATATCGTAATGGTTGTTGAAGGTCAGCGTCCGTTATGTTTGAGCGTATTTTGTGTTGGCTCAATTTCATTTTAGAAGAAAACAATTCGTAGGTGTAAGTTGAACCAAAAGCGCTAACAACTTCAACTGAGAGTCTGGTTTGCTCTGTTATCAACAATCAACTGTGCGTATCTTGGGATAGTCACTGAGGTCACTTAAAGAGAAACATAAAACCTATTATATTAGATGTTCCAAGATGCGATCGCATCATGAGTTCGCAAAATATAATTTAATTATTCTATGAACTCCCAACTGTAAACTCATCAATAAAACAAGCAAATATCTGTCATATATCGCAAGAATATTATTTTAAAATCAAAGTTAATTTTCTCATCATTTCGATAGTTCATTTTTTGAATAGATGAATGCACATAATGCATTTTTTTAATACATTGGCTTTCACTATTTGGCCATTATAAAATAAATATATTTTGTAAAAGTGTGATAAATCTCACGGGCCGCGGTTGGTCATCCTTGCTTTAAAACGTACACACATATATGTATTAAAATTTTCAAAATAAAATGTTTAAATAAACATTCATTTCATATTAGTATTTCAAAAATATTTTCCTAAGGATGCGCATTGCTCGCAACCTTTACTGACGTCGAATCTCTGGCGAGTAAAAGAGCAAATTCGTCCAATGGCATTGCAGGGAGTTTTCCTCTCCCGAACGGACCATTCAGACAAAGGATAGAACTTCAAATAATTGTTTGAAGTTGCAAGACAACATGAAGGGACAATGGATCAGGAAGTCCACCACTACTAACGGCAAGAAAAATAAAAACATTTCCAGTGCTTTTCAGGACAACTTAATTGTATAAAGAAGTTTAGTTTAATAAAGCTTAGAGTAAAAGTTTAGCTCTTTATAGGACTACTTTTAAAGTTTTAACTTTAAAGAGTTTAAATGTTTTGAAGTGAAAAATGTATTTAAATGCACGTTTTCAAGATACAAAATAAAGTTTAAAGATACTATTTTTGTAGCTAAACGAACAATTTAGTACTTCAAATAAAAAACATTTCATTACAAAATAGCAATTTTCTACCGTTTTATATCTTCGTAAAGAACTAAAATCTTTTTGAAATAATTTTAATTGATTAGATACTATGATTGCTAACATTCGGTAATAAATACTTTTATTAAAATAAAAATGTTCTTGCAAAATATTCCAAAAATAATGCATTTTAAAATTTGTAAATTTATGAAACCGATCAACAATAATAATTTCTATAATTACCCCATACTATCATCTATAACCTGAAATTTTACAATTTTTCAAAGCTAAAATGCTGAGATCGGCTTATATAGAGATCCGCTAATCTTGCAAAAAAACTTAGGTACTTTTCCGTTAGCCAGGTGTTAGTGATAAATCGCCAAATATTGCCAAATAAAGCAAGTTTTCATTACCCGACTCATGGCTCAGTGGCAACACGACCCGCTGATGAGCATTAGGGCGAAGGTTTAATCCGCTGGCGGGCTTTATTGGCTCGATGGCGTCATACTCTTGCCACTAGTCCGTCATACTAGTACTATTCAGTATGGAGCACAGGCAACTGGCAACTGGCGTACCGATTACGGAGTACCAGTGGGGAATAATATTATTAGAAACTACCCTTTAAAATTAAAGGAGCACAGGCTTTTATTAACCGAAGAGTTGGTGTTGGTGGTGTAGATACTTGGTTCAGCAAGCGAAATCTAACCGAAAATTCCCCTGTTTATAGCGAGTATGGTGTAGTATAAATTTATACACTAGAAAGCTTTTTCAATTGGTGAAGGAAAGGAGCAAGGTGTGAGTACCCCAAAACTATGCCTAAAAGTGTTCTTTCAAAAGTAGAGTGGTAAAATATGGTTCAATGTAGTAAGTCCAACATGCATTTATATGTGTGCATACGCATATCAGCAGACCTCACGTTTCTTTTATAAATAGCCCTAATAGTCTACTGAAAAATGATAATGGAAGAACATGGCCTTTTAGGATAACTTTCAGAGGTAACTACTCCGCATTTGCTTATCGTATGGAAGATTCAAGGAAGTTTCCATGTTTTTGAATACTATAGAAACGGGAACATAAATCAGACACACGATTGGTTAACGTTGTAGAGCAAACAAGCCAACTCTCGTTGTTCAATGACAGCTTTTAGAAAAGAATAGACTTGATAGCGAATATGCAAGTGGATAGACAATCTGATTTCTTATGAGATTTATCGGATTAGTAACGCTAAAAGGCAGGACAACTGAAGTTCTTCTTGACCACATTCTATCTATACAAAACCTACGTGGAAAAAAAAAAATTTCAGGGTTGTCTAAATCAACCTGATTCCGTTTGATTTCACTAATTATTTGTTCTATCTAGATCACTAGTTCCCAAAGTGGGCGATATAGCGACCTTGCTGTAAGTGGAAATACAAGATATGTATGGCATCCAAGAATAAATTCAAATGATAGTAGTGCACCAGATTAATACTTCTCATCA
Source organism: Caerostris extrusa (assembly GCA_021605095.1). Lineage (NCBI taxonomy): Eukaryota > Metazoa > Arthropoda > Arachnida > Araneae > Araneidae > Caerostris > Caerostris extrusa. The sequence goes on along the minus strand of BPLR01015712.1, from coordinate 28,170 downwards.
GTATCATTTTAATGTTATTCGTAGTTTCTATTTTCATATAACGCGCATTAATTTAATTTTCGGTTCGTATTGCGAATGCTACTAGGGTCAATTTTAATGCATACTTTTATGATTTTAAACTTCAAACTATCTTATTTGCTATGATTTAAGAAGTACATAAAGTTTAACATTAAACTATTTTAAAACCAAACTTTACGACGAAAAAGCTTTAAGACAAAAAGTAACATTTATTTCAAAAGGTAAAAAAGCATACTTACATGTTCAACCGAAACATAGAATTAACCAAACAACAAAATTAATTTTTTATTTTGTTGGAAAATCAATGCTTTAGAAAATTTTTTAAAAATATATTGGCCATAAACATTATCAAAATTAGATCTTTATAATAAGACAAAGCAAGAACGGCTCACAAATAACATCAAAAGAAGAAGATGGAAGGAAATTGGCTATATACTAAAAACGCCTTCAGCTAAAATCTCAGCAGTAGCGTTAAAATGGGCGCCGGATGGTAAAAGGAAAAGAGGAAGATCCATGTTAACATGGAAGTGAATGGTAGAAAATGAGAGGAACCAGACTGGGTGAGTAGGAAGTAAGATCTGTTGCGAGACGGCGCAATGTGCTGAGGACCTTATATATCACTGGGCACGAAGAGAAGAAGTAAGATATAGGCAGATTATATATATATATATATATATATATATATATATATATATATATATATATATATATATATATATATATATATATATATATATATATATATATATATTCTTCTTTACATGTGTTTGTCACTGACCTCCTCCTAGACGGCTGGACCAATTTTGATGGAATTTTTTGTGTGTGTTTGACAAAACATGGAGAATGTTTTTGTTATCCCCTTTATTGTAAGTTGCTACCAGAGGGTCCTCCATTACATCAACTTCTACACATTTGAGCCAATCGCTATGAAAATTAGTAATAACATGTATTTGAGTATGGTAAATATGTCCGCGCCATCCACTATATTATTATTTGCCACCAGATTGTACTGCAGCATTTTATTTTATATACCGTACAAACAATATCTATGAAAATGAGTATGCACATATATTGGAATATGGAGAATATATTCGCGACATGTAATATTCTACAATGCACTTTTCTGGCAGGACAACTTATATAGGGTTCTTATATATATATATATATACTATGACACAAATATTTTTGTTTCTTTGTTTAAAGATGGTAAATTTTCAGGAATAGGGTGCGTTTAGTAAATTTTTTTTTAAAGACAAGTAAATTTATAAGTTTTATGGACAACTAAGTTTGGAAACCACTGATCAAGATGGTAGAATAATCCACAATTTCAATAAATATATCATTTTTAGAATGTCGAACGTCATTTAACTGAATAAACTTTAAATTCAACAACTTTCTATTTTCCGAACTGAATCCCCCAATAAAGTCAAGATCGCTGAAAATAAATAAGAAATGTATGGCATCCAGTATTCCAAAAAGAAGGGGAAAAGAAGCAAAAATGCAGCACAACAAAAGAACGACTTTGAATAGAATTTTTTTGCGGGAGAAGGAATCGTACGCACGGAAACGGAAGGAGGGGGGTTGAGGATGATCCCCGAGTGACCGTGCCCCACCCCCCGCTCTATTTCGAAACAGATGCAAAGTGGAAATATATACTTACAAGTCGCCAACAAAGTTTCCTTTTCCACTTTCCTTACGAGCCATTGGCAAAAGCTTCTTGAATTCCAATGTCCTTTTCAGCTCTCACCCCCCCTCCCATCCTTGTAGCCACGAGTCTAAAGAATTCTTGGCCACCCCCTTCTGTTCTATTATTTGCTTTTTTATTCGAAAAATATTCGGAAAAGTCGGACAAACGCCTTTTATTCTCCTTTGAGATGAAAACGGGTGCTTGGAAGATGGTGTTTTATGCGAGTTGGGTTTGCGCCTGGTGAAGTGTGGGGTCCAGAGAAAGAAAATGAGGGGGTTGAAGCATTGCCGACTTCTTGACCATGAACGGAAGCGAAGAGGGGAATTTGGATAGTTCTTATTTGTAATCGAGTCCTGTTGAAACAGTGAGGGTAGAATTTTTACACCGGTTATCCGGCGAGACGCTTTTGGTATTTTTGCTATTGATGTCTCAGTTAAAGTTAAAATATCAAAATGGAATCGATCTTGGATATAGAATATATTTTTATCTCTTACGAAGCATTATTCCAATAACTACAAAATGAGATTAATTTTTTTTTATGAAAAACTTAGAAGGAAGCATACAAAAGAAACTTACAAAGGAATATATTTTTAAAAGTAAAAAATAATAAATGAACTATAGAATATTATAACAAGATAAACTCATATAATGTAAAATATAACGAACAATCAAAATAAATTTAACTCCCAATATTATCATTTTTTTTTTTTTTTTTTTTTTAAATTTCTGGACAGGTTTTTTTTAAAAGACTGCTTTTCTCAATGATTAAAAATTACACTTTACATTTTATGTAAGCCAGAGAAAATGAATGAAGCCCATCTACTTGTTTGCTCGAATTGGACTCTAACTTACAACAGAATGGCGATTTTTGCGCTCTTTACTGGAGGGCCAGAGAAAGCATGTCCTGATCACACGGACTTTTTATTAGGGTGTTTTTAGCTTTTTAAAGTATTATACTTGGAACATTTAACTTGTTTTTAACTTGTTTTTAAGGCCTTTTGAAAGTTTTTGTTATGAATGCCTGGTTTTTTTTCCCCTTTGGTTTGTTTATATGTTCTTTTTTGTTTCTACGGTAAGTGGCCAAAATTAAGATTAAAAAGCCACAAGTAACAACAACAACAGCAATATTTTACTTTATATTGTTCCAAAATAATTATAATAAATCAATATAAGAATGGAAGTCAATTTATTGTAGTTCATTCAACTTTCTAAATTGGAACAGTAAAACGTAAAGTGCAGTGTAGTAGGCCATAATATTTCCTGACCAGTGGCGTAGCAATAAGGTGACAAAACAGGGAAATCGCCCCGGCCCCGGGCTGAGCAGAGAAGCTATGAGTACAAGAAATTCCTGACATTTATTATTACAAAATAAAGTAAAATTTATTAATTGTTTATTTAATAAATTTAAGTTACTAAAATGATGAATTAAAAACAAAATTTGTATCAAGATTTTGAAATATTCATTTGTATGAAAAATATATCGCATTTGGTAGTAATAGTAATAGAAACAGTTACGCACGGGTAATTCCGATGCTAGGGATTTCCCCAATTTCTGGTTCATGAATAGGCACTTACAAAATAAAAAAGTGGGAATTCTTGTGTTCTCATGTACCACTGAAACATTTTTAAATTCACTTATTAGGGAATTTCCATGATTTTTGAACAGGCATTTACAAAATTAAAAGTGGGAATCCACTCTGGTAAGTCAGAAAGCTGAGAAGGCTATTGTTTTGAGGATTCTCCATGCATCACTATTATCTTACTTTTTGTTTCGTCGGATCCGCGATCAGTCTTAAAGTTACTTAGTTGATTGTGGAAATAGTGATAAAACCATGATATTCAATACCCCTTCAAATTAAAAGTTCACAGTATCAACCAAAAATGATATGCATTTTAGGTTTATTAAAAAGAAAATACAATGAGGATTGAGGTGCATTTTGCATTGAGGGGCCCCAATTCAAAAATCTGCCACGGGCCTCAGATGGTATAGTTACGCCACTATCCCAGGCTAACTATGAATCTAAACAAAACTGGCTAACTCTGGTGCCGAATGACTAAGGTCAAAGTATCCAATATTTGAAAAACAACATTCAATAAAAATAAGAAACATTATTTATACCCTTTGCCTTTTTTTATTCCTTTCTCTTGCAATAATTTCTTTTTCTATCCAATACATTCAAATTATTTAACTACTTAACATGTGGACATAAGGTTACCTTTAACTTAAACGCTAAAAGTGCTGTACCTAAGCCATCCTCATTATCTCACTGAAGACGGCTAAATCTATTAACATTCGAATCCTACTTTACAGAAATCTCTTGCAGACGAGAAGCAGCTCCTGAAACAGAGGAGGGTGCGCTGTGGCAGACGATATCCCTGTTTCCGAAGACGATGCCTTTGCACAGGAAGCCCTTCCAAAAGCACACATCTCTCGCTCTGAAGTGTGTGTTCAACAGGAGTAGGGTCTCGACCCTGTTTGCACACCCTCTCCAAGAACAAGGGTGCAGCAGCTTCCGCCCCACCATCGAAATCGTTTGGTTCGAGTGCTTTTCTTTAGAACCTCGCCACCCAACGCGGTGTTGTTTCTTCTTGGTGAAGGATGGACGATATTTTGTTCTTTTGTTCCACACATCTAGTAAATGGACGAAAAACAAATATATCGACAGAAGGTCGAGTGTTTCTTTTCTCCACCAAACGATTATGAAAGCGGGAGGGTCGGGGGTGGGCCCGGTTGTTTCTCACGTCCCGGCTTGTTTTCGAAACTGTCGAAACTCGTGTCGTGAAACTGGGCGAGCCCTTTTTTGAAGGCGATCGTTGGACTGGCTGGTTTTTGTTTCTTTGGTTTTGATTGCATGTTTTTTTTTTAAAGATGTGTGTGTATTATTTCTTTACTTCTTAATGGGGCTGAATGTGATTGAATAACTTTTTTTTTTTCGTTTGACTGTATTGGTATTGATATGTGTCATGAAAACTAATGTTACACGCTATTTGACAAGGATATGCCTCTGAATTAAGAAAGACAGCAATATATTTTATTTCGTCTGTCTTTGAAAGAAAGAAAAAATCTAGATTTAGATTTCATTCTAGTCGAATTACGATATACAGATTTTTATACAACTTGAAAAACTAAAAAATAGGAAAATATAAAGGTATGTTTCTGAATGAGTATTATTTTTTATAACCTTAATTATATTTACAAGTTACTTATTAAGTCCATGGAGAAAGTAGATATTTCTAAATAAGCTTTTGTAAGTAACCACAAAACTGTACACAAGTTACTATAATATTATTTTTAATTAAAATTATTTTGAATCTATCAATAGCATTCGATGTCGAGGATTTTGATGTATAAATTGGTTAGAGATCCATTATTTATAAAAATATTAAGTTGTTGTTGTTGTTTATGGATTTGTTAGAATTCAATCCGTAGAAATTTGACCACTTATTGTAGAAACTTAAATAAACAAATCAAAATTAGAAAGAGAAAAGACCACACAATCTTAACAAAAATGACCAATAGACCTTAAAAATAGTTAAATGTTCCAAGGAAAACAATTTAAAAGCTAGAATTACCATAATAAAAGTCCGTATGATCAGAACATGTTTACTGTGGCCCTCCAGTAAAGAGTACACAAATCACCCTTCTGTTGCAAGTTAAAATCCAGTCCGAGCCAACAAGTAGATGGGCCTTATTCATTTTCTCTGTCTTACATAAAACACATACATCAGAGTTCACAATCCTTATTTTAACCAGATGTTTGTCCAGGTCATCGTGTCCAGCCCTTAATTTAAAATTGGCAACAGCCTCTTTGCAAGATTTCCGGTTAAATTTTTTTCCAGTCATCCCTGATTGTCTCCCAGACTTTTCTTTTGTTGTTAGATAAAAATTCACTTATATACGAAGACTTATATATATATATATATATATATATACATATTCTTAAAAAATCCATTTTCCTTACTTTGCCGTTCTCTTCTGTTACAGTTTACAAACCACAATAGCTTAAATTTTGAATAAAAGTCAAATAATATTTATTTAACTAATTTTTAAATTCATTTATCCATCTTGCTATATTGCTTCAAGATTTTCCTAAAAATAATATTAAAAAAAAAAAGTTTTGAAACTTCCTATTTCTGAACAAAACCAACTGTTTTGAGGATAAAAATTGGCTTTTGCAAACCAGTGCAAATTGTTTTAAGGTTAAGAAAATATTTTCATCAACGCAACTTCAAATATCACGTGAAGAATCCATTTATCTTATTTACGAATTTTTCCATCTTAAAAGTGGAAAATAAAGACTTTCTTAAGATTCGGGTCAGACAGGAAATAAGATTTCATGCCATCTCTCCATTCTTTTAGCGATAACTTAATTTTCATAAAGACACTTTGAGCAAATAATAATACTTTCGCGTGTTCATTTTCTTTTCGATTTAACCTGTTTTAATTCCCTGGTCTTTTTCCCGAAGTAATTAATTAGTTTTCGCATTAATATAGCACTGAAGTACCCGGTAACTTAAAGCCGGAAATTGAATCTCAACTTTTAATTTCCGTTACTTCCGATTGGGAAATTTTTTTCTTGTCTCTCGTTTCTTGAAAGATTTGTTAATTGAATTAGAGTTAAAGTGTTAATTGAACTTTTAATTAACAGTAGTTTTTAGTAATAGCATGGTTGTGACGAATTGTGTTCTTTTGGTAGAAAAAAGCTGTAAAATAATCGTGAAAGGGATGTTTCAGTGTTTAGCAAATATCTATAAATTTATTTTTTATAAATATTTTGTTCTCTTCTTATGCTTGATCAAATTTTCAGTTTTATTAAAAAAACTATAAAATATTGGCTTAAAATGCTGTAAATTATCAGCAAAGCATGCATTGGTCAATGAAAAAAAATATATATGAAAGAAATATGTATTATAAAGTTAATTTTTGCGTTTGGTCTATAATGTGAAAAATTAAATATAATTTTTTTAGCTCAATGTAAAACGGGTATAATCAATAAATGATTTCATATATTAATTTACAAGCAATATTAATTATTCTGTTATAAATATTGTGAATTATTATAAATTATAATTAACTTTCAATAATTTGAGATTTTAATGATGATTTAGTTCTTCAGCTAAGTAAAATTGCTCACATGCTACGTCGTAAATTATAGAAAACTTTAAAATGGATCAAATGCAATGCAAATTGTTCAAATGCTTCAATCTTGTTCAAATGTAATGCAGTAATTCCTAATTGTTTTGCTGTTCTTATAGAAGAACAGCAAAACAATAAGAATACAAAAAGAGAAAAGAAAAGAAAATTGTTTCGTAAGCAGCATTGCTTTAAAATACAGCACTGTGCAAAAATAGTGTCTTACTACTAAATACAACCCACAATAAAAAGAAGAAGAAAACAAATTTATTGTCATCCAGAAAGTATTTTAACAGTAACTATCCCGCAATAGCGAGTTGAATTGAAGAAAAGCAAGAAATAAAGGCTAGGCAACTAGGCAGTATATGGTTATGAGACGCTTTTTTCATGTAGTCACAACTGCCATTGAGAGTAGTATGCGTAACCACGACGGAAGTGATGTCACAGAAAAAGCGCATTTTTGACTGAACCGAAAGTGACGTTGCCTGAATTGTCTTGATAGAGGAGGATTTGGACTGATAAAAAATGTATAAAAACTTTTTTTCGGTGACAACATCTTTGTATTATAGCACGAGGACTATAACAGAAAGATATGATTTTTCAATTCCTTTTATTAGCTCACGCTCTCCTATATATATCTTGTTCAAATTCTCAATCGTTCATAAAACACTTTTATTCATCCACTCAAGTTCACATACATTTTTTTTTGAACTTGTAGTGGATGGCACTGGATGTTAATACAGTTTTTTTTTTCAAATATTAATTCAGTAATTAAATTTAATTCATTAATTTTAGTTTTTCTTAGATTTAAGCTGCATGTATATCTACCAATAGATGGTGTCAGATAAATTTAAAAAAAATGAATGAAAATTATTTATAAAGGACTTTCTGCAATAGAGTGAAAAAAGTAGAATTGACTTAAAATTAGTTTAATTTTTAGTTTAAATTTCTTAGTTTAATTTTTCTTGGTTGTGTTACAAAATTTATTTTTGGTAAAGGAATTTATTTATTTTATTTTTTTTTCCAATGTCTTAAAATTTTCTTTTTCTTTTTTACAAATTTATTTTATTTAAATTTAATTATTATTCACGTAAATATTTCATCGAATGATTTTTTAAAATACATTTTATTTTTTAAGATGATTTTTTATTCAAAATTCATTTATTTTTATTTATTTTGTGATTGATACATTTTACAAATAATTCCTGAAAACATTTTCGTAAAAATTCTGTACATTGGGGAGAAAAAGAATAATAACTAAAAAAGTAAAAATGTATAAAAAAATCGTTTGTTGAAATTACTATTATTATTATTATTTAAATTAAAATTATTTTTTTTAAACACTACATTTCTAATGTTATTTTTAAACCAATTCATACTTTCTTAATTTAATTCCATTCCATTTAAAAGACAATTTATAATTTTTTCCTAATTTGATTAACTTTACAAAATTTATTTCGATAAGATAATTTATCAATTCATCACAAATTTAGTTATATCAAAGCCTTTTTTTTATTACATTAAAGATTTTCGTTTATAAACTTCTATTTTTATTATTTGACACAGATTAGATTAAAATTAAAATTTTCTAACCAAAGTTAATTACTAAAATTTTAGGATAAGCCTTTATATTGTTTTCCATAGATTGAACATACAAATGCATTTAATAATTAAAACAATGTATAAACACAAATGAAAAATCAAATTTTAAAATGAATATGTTTAATCCTTTTTCCACAAATATAAGTGAGCTTTAAAAATCTAAACCATAAAGGAGGGAAATTTCTTTTTATTAACTGTCAAACCATACTTTTATCTCTATTGCCATGATAATGTAGCTGAAAATCTAAAATTGATTACAATGCCAAAAGCGTAAATGGGTAAATTGGAAAAGTCACTGTCATGAATTTTACAAAACGCATAAAAAATAATGAATACATCAGAATTTTGTAAAAATTCATGCAATTTTTTCATCATTCAGTATGTATTCAGTCATCATTCAGTAAGTATTTACAGTATCATTGTGTATATGGGTAAGTATTTACAGAATCATTGTATTTACGAAATCATTTTTTACGAAGTCACGGACCTCATACCAGGTTAACATTTTTATTTCATGATATAAAGGCATCTTTCTTTAGTATTAAATCTGATTTTGTTGCCTATATTACTAGGAATAATTCTTATATCCATGTCGTATTTGTTAAGTTTTTACAAATTAAATTAGCAAAATTATACAAAGTATTTTCATTAAAATCATACTTTATTATTAAATAAATTTTCTTGAAAAATATTATCATGAAAATTAAATTTACACTCACACACATTATATATATCGGCCTCATGGCCATAAGGCCTCTCTTCTTTCTTTCTCTCTCTCTCTCTCTCTCTCTATATATATATATATATATATATATATATATATATATATATATATATATATATTATATATATATACAGGGTGACTATAGTTAAAGTCCCATTTTCAAAATGCCTGTAAAAAAAACCAATCTTCACAATGAATTCAAATTTGAACAGAACTTAGTTGAAGAAGGGTACAGGTATCAAAAAACAGCCCCAAAGCGTATTAATAGATGGCGCTGTAAGCGGCACAAAGAAAAGAGAATTCGGCTGCCAGTGATATTTTGAATCGAAATGACAACGTATTTGACATGAGTTGCGCGCATTAAACCAACTGCAATGTTCATTGTGCTCGATAGTTTCGGTTTTGGCGGAAAAAATTACTTCCAAGTCATTCAAGAGTTGTGACTGTTAGTGGAAAGCCCATCCCCACACAGCAGGATCATACCAAATTGGATGTGAAAATTGGTGAAACTTTTTTGATGCCGTACCATTTCCCCCTTCTTCAAGTATCTTCAGTTCAAATTTGAACTCAATGCGACGAATGGTTTTTTACAGCATTTTGAAAGTGGAACTTCATGCTGTCACAGATCTCATGCCAGGATAATATTTTTATTCATGATATAAAGGCATCTTACTTTAATATTACTTTCTGTTTTAATCAACCTATATAGTGATTGACATATATTATGTAAGGGCCTGATGGCCGAGGCCGAGTGACTACTACCGAGTGAGTTTTGTGTTCGAGTCCCGGCGGTGCCATGGAGAATTGTAGTGGTTTGAAATCCATTTTAAACCGTAGATCCCCTCTGGTCTTGACAATCTGAAAAAAAGAAAAAAGGATCTCTGTCTTGAAATCTGACTGCCTTGGCCCACTATATATATATATATATATATTATATATATATAGTATCATTGTATATATATATTTTATATTTTTAAAATACAATTCTCATGTAATATTTACATAAAATATTACATTTTATAAGCAAAACAATATGTATATCCCTTTGCAAATACACACCCATATATATATTGCATGGAAATTTTTTGTATAAAGTTCTTTTGATTTTTGATCTTAAAAGTCAACAAGACTCACTTGAATGATGTTTTTTTTTTGTTTTTTTAAGTTTCATCATCGTTTAAAAATAATCAATTTAGCATTGCAACCGGCATTAGGTTGCAGTGAAATCAACACAGAACATCCTTACAACCAACCTTCGAACAAGAGGGAGAGCCCCATTGTCCATTCTCAGTGTGTCCGAAAGGCCCCATCTGCGCCCTGGCATCCGACTCGTCCTCTGGGGCTTCTCTCCGGGGCGGCCCCTTAATGCGGTTTGCGCCATATAGATATTTACCCCTCCAACGTACAGACCGCGGGGAGCTCAAATGAAAGATGTTTCTTTTGTTGCTCGCAGAGACCAACACAATTTTTACGCTTCTAACCCCTCCACCCCCTTACCCCTTATTCTCTATTACTGCTAAAGTTCGTTATTTTTTTTTTTAAAGTGTCGGCTTTCTTTCTAATGTATAAACACGAAGAGGTGTAATGGAAGAAATGTTTGGACTGTTTGTTGGTTTAAATGTTGTTGTGTTGGTATGTTTTTTTTTTTTTTTTAAGAAGCAATGGCTCTTTATTTAAAATGTATGGAATGATTTTTATATGATGATGAAAGCAATGCTTTATTGACAGAATATTTTTTTTATTCTCTTTACGGAGAAAATTATTTTTTGTATATAAACTACTCTTGTATCTGAACTCTATATAAAATATTCATTTTCTCTATATAAACAATTGCTGGACTGTTTGTTGGTAAAAAAATTCTTCATTGGCGCAACAGCCCCATAGTAGGCTAAGGCTGTCTGTCTACTAGCAGACTCAAACAGTAGAGATGATTTCTTTCTCTTTTGTTTTACCGGATAGGGTTGTCGCTCTACGCACAACAGCCCCATTATCCTGTGATCCATGGTTTAAAATGGATTCCAAATCACTCCAAACATCCCTGGACAGCCTAGATTCGAACCCGGAACATGGGGCGGTGAGCGCCAGATCATTAGTCACAGGGCCATCAGACGGTCAATTCTTATGGAAGAATAAAATTTCCAAAGTAGAGGTGGATCTATGAATGAATTTTACATGAATAAATATAACACTAGGGCCTGATGGCCGAGTGATTAAACGCTCTGGCCCTCGGTCCCGGTCTAATATGACCATAGAATGTTGGGCGTAGGGCTGTCATTCCCATGTAAAAAAGATAACAACGTGTCGACGGCCTCAGCCCACAATTACGCCACTGATGATGACTGATCATGATGATGAAATATAATACATTGAAGTCGGTATGCAATGAAAAGTATATATCCTTCCCGCATGTTTTTTTTATAACCATTTAATAAAAATTGATAACAAGATATTCATATAAGAGTGTAACATTTATTATAGTACTTTTAATGTTTCAATACTACTACCAATATTGCTTTTAAAAATTATTGTTTACAAAAGGGATCTATATATTCTGTAATGATTGGCATTACTGCAAATGACGTGAATTTCCGTTATCTGTCGCCAACAGTTGAAACTAAAAGCCAGGAATTCACGTCTCCGTCTTCAAAGCGTTAAGAGGGAATATAATTTCCATTTTCCCCTCTGTACTTATTAAGGTACGAGCGAAAAAAATGTCTGTAGAGAGCTTCAAAATGCATTTGAAAAAGCTAAAAGAAAATTCGAATTTATTTTTATTCGAAGAATTGTGTGAAAAATATTTAAACAGAATGCGACTTTTTTTTTTTTTAAGAGTGCAATTACTTAATATCTGTATAAACAATTCACTTTAATATAGATTCAATTCATTTTAGTTAATATTTTTTTAAAATTTGTATATTTTAATGCACATGAAAATATTGCTATCAGTAATATAAAGTACAACATTAAACTTAGTGAAAGCTAAAGATAATCATGCAAAATAAAAAGGAATATCAAGATAAAAGAGAAGCAAAGATCAAGGTAAAAAAAATTAAAGGAAATTTTTTTTATTTGACATATTTTAAAGGCACATAAAAATCTTGCAAAAAAAAAAAAAAAAAAAGTGTATAACATTAAACTTAATAAAAATTCAAGATGACAGCTTCTAAAGTGTAAAGCTAGAAAAACTTTTAAAAATATATTTATTATCATTCAGCACAATAATGCTATATAATCACTAAACAGAGAACTCCTGTCATTCAAAGATACTTGGAAACCTACATCTGTTGAAGTTTCTACCTCCATCACAACATATGAATTGAATTACTATCTTCACTGACTGGTCTATAGGTTCTTAATAAAGGTTTCTCAACATTATATCTCTTTCTTGAACATTATATCTCTTTCCAAGAACAAATCCACTGCTTGCGCAGAATGTGTATCCTTCAATGTTTCTCATATGCCATGTGGTTTGGAATTGAATGAAATTGCAGATTCGTGGCGAAGAACGCCTGAAGTCTGGATCAGACTGCCATTCCCTACTGCCCTTGAAGAAGTGAAAGGCCTAGGGTAAAACCTAAACTTATAAAGAAGAATTTCATTACAAGAACAAAAACTAAATACAAATTACAGAACCCAATGTCGACAGAAGAACAGCTACTACTCTCACAACATTAAGGATGAAGCACCATAAAAATATGAAAATGTCTGCTGATGGCGTTAAAAATATCAAAAATGTGTCAACTGCCCTGAAGTCGAGCTGACTCCTCATCCTGTCTTGGATTGCCCAGCTGTTGCAGCCGCCATGCATTGTCTGGACCCTCCCTCGAAAGAGGAGTTATTCTCGAGATGGCATGCAGCATAACCAATGTAATTCGAGAGCACCGCGAGCATTTGATTTTCTTGTACTCTTCAGTTGATACTTCCAACATGTTATATAGTCTGTCTGACTTCTATATTTAAGTCTTACTAAACATAAATTTTAAGCATAAGCATACTTCGATATTACTAGAATTAATGATAATTAAATGATAATTAATTGAAATCTGAATTTATAAAAAATAATGCATTCACAATTGCGATATTTAAAAAAATAATAGTAGGAACTAAGTAACAATATAAATTATTCGGTTAATTGTATAAATAATGGTAGTTTTTTTATTTAGTTCTTAATTTATTTGTTTTTGATAAGACAAGTTATAAATATAACAAACAAAAATAGTTTTTTCTTTTGACACAATAAACTTTTTTGTTTTATTTTCCCTCGAAAGGGTATTTCTTATTGAAAATAATTGCACGCTTCTAATTACTTTAATCTAAATGAATCCAGGGGTATTCAATATTAAGTAAAATTATTGATAGCTAATGGTTTAATTAGTGCAAATTAGCGTTCCAGAAATTTAATTAATATCTGTAGGTCAATAATTGACTTTTTATATCTATGTTTTGTACTAACAAAAGAGTAAAAGAAATCTAGAAAAGAAAGAAAGAAATCTCCCCCTCCCCCTCTTTTTTTTTTTTTAAGTTGTTTCGGGCATCATACGAATATTATATTTGCCGCCAGGAAAAAAAATAAGCGATAATGGCATCATAAATTTCCTCAAAACAAATAAAGAATTTACCGATTAAAATTACCTTTGCGCATCACCATAAATGAAATGGGTTGAAATCTAGAATACTGTACCCCTGAGGATGTCGCCAATCTTGCAACCGGAATAGTATTTCGCCAATGTTCCACCAATTTCTTTAGGGACTACAATACTATAATTAGTGGAATTCGCGTAACTTCATTTTCCGAATGACTACTTTATTGTTACGTTGATTTGTTAATTGCGGATTATTCTTTATAGTAAATAAGAACAAGAAATATATATTCTTTTAAATAATTATTCTGAAATTATTGATTATTCGAGATTTATTATAACATATGTATGCCACTGATATAGAATTAATTAACAATTTTAATGATGCTGCCCCTCCTGAAAATAACAAAACATTTTTTTTTTACTTTATTAATAACTTGTATTTGATTATCAAATAATTATTTTCTTTTTTAATGCTGTTGACATGGTTAAGGTTGTTGTTTGAATTCGTTCTGAAAAATCTTACTTTTTATTTTAGAACATTAGTTACGGCAGCCATTTTTGTTTGTATACTTTTGCCGACTTGATATCAAGTGATGGATTCCGGCATAATATCGTTTTACCGCAAAAATTAATTATTATGTTTACTTGGTGATTTGGCATCCTGGCAATGAGTTTGGCACAAGGGTGCAGGATTCTAGATTTTTATCGTATATACTTGCCTTCAGAAAAAAATAATCTGATAACGTCATCATAAACTTCCTCAAAACAAGTAAACAATTTACCGATTAAAAAATACCTATGCGCATCACCATAAATGAAATGATAAATATTTTTTTAACATAGAACATCAAAAGACTTCCTTATTTAAAAAACTAATAACAATCAATTTATCTGAAAACTTTATTACATCTTGAAAGCATTTTTAAAAAAGCTTTGCTTTTTTACTTCAAATAGTATCAAACTTTACAAAGAAAAACCCAATTTCAAAATACTCCAATTTCAATACTTCATTGATTAAAGGAAGGTATTCAGAACAAATGCATTAAACCCATTTAAGTAACAAATACTTATAACATTGAATAAGTTTGACAACTGTGATTGTTATTAGTTTGACAGCAAATAAATAATCCGCCCATTATTTTCATCATCAAAAACATTGCAAAGTTGAAGAAACAACAGTTAAACAATATCGATGATTTAACGACCTAATTTTTAGACTATGACCTTGTACATTGGAATCTATAAGGAAATTATTTCTTATTGATAAGTGCCACAGTATTCTGTTGGCAAAGGATTAACTCGCTGTCAAGGTGACTCACACAGTCCTTCCGTGAGAATCATGGCCTACTTGTGGTCAAAACCACCTCCGCCCCGGGCCAGCTCTGTCTATCAAACCACTTAATAAGCTGATTTCTTGTGTTTAAGGTTTGCTGTCTTGTTTTCGTGCATGTGTCAGTATCACCCATAGGGGACATCAAAATGATAAACATAGATCATTTGACTCTTTTGTAGAGGAAAGTAATAGATCATGATGGATTCACGGTAAATAAATGGAATGGAATTGTGAATGAATTGTTTGCCACACCTAGACTAATCACAGTTATGTTAGGTTAAATCATTATTTGATTTGTTTTTCTGTTACAAAAAAAAAATAATTGAAGAAAATGGGTAGGTTAGAAATTGTATGTTATCCAACAAAGGCTTGAATTGAGTGGCTAGCGCTCTGGCGCTCGGTACCACAGGTTTCGGGTTCGAGCCCCGGCGGTGCCATGGTTGTTTGTAGTGGTTCGGAATCCACTTTAAAAAGTAGGTCCCGAACAGGATCGTAGAGCGTTGCGGGGGCATTGCTACTCCGCGTCCGTGGCTTATCTTCAAAAAGTTACACGCACCCCCTGGATAATGCAAAGTGAGTACGTCTGTGCAGCACTTGCCTTAAGGCATCAAGACCAAGCTGTCTGTGTTTTGCCAGCTGCATTAGAAAGAAAAAAATATTATCAACAACACATAACTTGAAGGTATTTGAATTGGCGCATTATCGCCAAAATAATTTGCCATTGGTTAATCTACGTTCCAATTCGAAAATGTAGCAAACAACTTAATATTTTTATAAATAATCGATCTCTAACCATTTTATACATACAAAATCATCGTCATCGAATATTGATAGATTCAAAATAATTTTTTGTTAAGATTAAGAATTTCATACACTAAAGTATTATATAAAAATAGAAGTCTTTCTTAATAGTATCTTATAGTCTATATATATACATATTTAGAAACAAGCAAAATGAATAAATAAATGGATAAAAAATACATTTTAACCCGTACACTTGGCGCGATTTTAATTTTGCGCATATATTCATCAGCCAAGTTTCTTCCAATTTCAGAATATGAGTAACATGTAGGCATTAGATTTGACACATTATTCCGAAACAAACATCGCCAAGGACCAAACCAATAGTCACGTTTCTTTGTAATAAACGCGTATTCTGCATTCTAGTATCACCAATACTCCTAAACAATTTAACAGAAGGCTTGTAACACAGAAAAATGTTCATTATCCAATTAGCCACTAATTTTGGCGAATTTATGTAAAATTTATGCACTGGCGAAATTATGTATTAGTTCAGCACGTGTCTTACAAGCTTTAGTTCCTATTCATTTTTAGTAACTTATAAATCAGTTTATAATGCTGATTGAAACTTAGATTGCTGGGATTGATTCTTATTTCTTTTTAACTAAATATGTGAAAAATATTAAAAGATTTCTATATGATATAACCAATAAATGTATCTCTAAATTGATTGAGTATAAATCAGTTGGTAATTTAAAAATTAAATTTTATCATATATATATATATATATAAATATATATATAATAACTATTCTAAGTTCATTTCTTTTCTAATTATATAATTCGTCTTCTTCAATGGCACCAAAGCCCCATGTCGGGCCAAGGCAGTCTGCATACTGGCAAATTTCAAAACATGAGATGTTGTTTTTCTTTTACGAGGAGGATTGTCAGCCCTACGCCTACAGTCATATCAGACCAGGGCCCTGAATGGCCGAGCGTCTAGATCTCTGGTGCTCGGTTCTACAGGTTACTGATTGAAGCTTAGATTCCCACGAGTTCCGGGGTTGCCATGGATATTTGTAATGGTTCGAAATCCACTTTAAGCGGCATGTTCCAGTCTCATATGACTGTAGAGTGTCACACAACTTAATCGGATTTCTCACCCACATCATTCCCAAACTGTGTAGAGGCAATTCAGCTCTAGGCACAGTGATGCTGTGATGTATTAGTAGTAGTCATATCAGACCGGGAGAGTCATATCAATAATCTACTATTCTTTTTCGTACATGGTGCAACAGCCCCATGACAGTCCAAGACTGTCTACCTACTGGTAGATTCCAAAACATCAGATGTTTTTTTTTTACGTGGGGAAGTTGTCAGCCCTACTCCTCAAAATCATATTAGACCGGGATCTACGATTTAAAGGAATTCCGAACCACTACAAACATCCATAGCACTGCCGAGACACAAGCCCAAAAACCTGTGGCACTGAGAACCAGATTGCTAACCACTGGATCATCAGGTCCAAAAATTATATCATTGTTACAGGGTGTTAATACATAAAAATTTAATAGGAAAAAAATTAAAATCTTATGAAAGCAAATTCTTTTGATTAAAGTAAATACTCTGTGCTCTAAAAATACAAAATGGCAAAACTCTTTGAAAATGTAATGGCGAAAGAACAGCAAAATATTCTTGTTCGTTCCAAATTAGCTGGCCACATGGCAAGAACACGGAAAGAATGTATAAGTAGATTGCCAATTTAAAATCTAAATTCTACCGTATGTTTCTTACAGATTCTTTCAACGAAGTTCTTTTTTTTGTAGAATACGTCATTATTGTAGTGTGCTGTTGATATTTAAAAAAAGAAATAAAAGTGTTCGTAGAATTTTAAAATGTTGCGAAAGTAAAATCTTTTTATCAAAATAAGTACTCTCTGTCTAATTTATCGCAAAATGCAAAATGTCAACTCTTCTCTCAAAAATATAATGACGAAATAACAACAGTTCGTTCCAAATTAACTCGACACATTTCTAGAACACAGAGAAGAAGATTCTTCATGAGTCAAAGCGAAAAGGAGGGAAAAATATATTTAAAAAAATCCCTAAAACTTTAATAGCTGTTAATTAAATCCCTTTAACAAAGTGAGTCACAGAATTCCAAAGTTAAAAGTACAACAATGTTGTTAATCTCCAAAAATTCATCGCCCAAATTAACACGAAAAGAACTAAACCTTTAGAATCGCTTGATTTGGAACAACGCAGCGCCATTTTGTTCCCCACCGGTATTCCTTTCCATTTCCCTCCCTATTTCGAACGAAACAGTGCCCTTTTCATTCGAATAAAAGATTCAAGAGTTTTGCACCTCATTATTCGTTTAATGAGCGCTCTTATAACGCCGAAACAAAGCCACCGCCTTTCTTTTGTGCCAAATACTGCTTCTCTAAACAAAAGAAGCCGTTGTCGCCAATTAAAAAGTTTTTCTCGCCAAGTTCCAACATGGCGGACGCTAATTAACGAGGCCGCTGAGGAAAAACAGTTCCCTAACGAGCGCTAATGACGAATGCAAACGCTAATAAGTGAACATCAATTAAGAAGGGAAGGTGGACTTTAAAAAAAAAAAATTAAAAAATGGTAAAAGGGGGCGTGTTTTTTGCGGGGCGGTCGCCAAAGAAGCATTTTCCTGTTGCGCATAAACACTCAATCCGTTTCGCCAAAAGAATAGCCAAGGCTTATAAAGCGGAAAATTAAAAAGGATCTATTTTACGCCTCAATTGGATTAAGTAAAAGCGAAAATGCATTAATTATTTTGTTCATTAACATCACTTATTTTGGGGTCTTTTTGAAGTTCTTTTTTTTTTTTTTCTACTTTTTATTTCTCCTTCGTTAAATACGTTGTTGTTATGATTCTAAGAAAAAAAAAATTATACGTTTTTGTTTTTTATTATTTTGTTTCTTTTCTTTTTTTATGATAAACTTTAAACTTTTGGTATTTCATAGATAATTTTTTAGTGTAACACTTTTAAAGTCTTTTTTTCTTGCTTTTATTTTTTGTTTTATTTTCTGAATATTTTCTTCTTTAGCAATTTTTTTTCATGGATTTTCGTGATGTTCATGTAGGTGTAGGAAAATACGAAATATACCGGATATAATTAAATTACTTCCGACTTAGTCGAGTGATAATCGCTTTCATTTACAAGTCCGCTTAATTAAAATAGAAATAATTAATTACACGGTATTATTTTTTTTATCTTTTCTATACTTTTATAAAAAATTGCATGTAAAAATATACAGGAAAGAGAAGAAAAAAAATGAAAATTTCTAAATTGCTTATTAAACATTCTTTCTTTACCATTTTTTTTTTTTTTTTTTTCTTTTTAAGCTTTAACAAAATTCTCGGAAAAACACTTTTTCCTGTAGGAATAATTTTTTTTTAGAGTTCTATTGAATATTTTTTTCGACTTGTGCATTAAAAATATTAAAAAATGTTGAGTTTTTTCATAACATTTTTACATTTCTAGTTTTCTCAACGTTTATAATTATATAGATTGAAAAAAATAAGGTCTCTGGGGAGAAAAAAAGAAATTTTTTTTTTTAATTACTCCACGATTAAACATTACAAAGAGATTATTAAAATCTGTTTTAAATCTATTAATTTTCATAATTATGTTCTTTTAAAAAATAATTTTTATTGAAATTTCAATTTTTAATCATATTTTACAGGGGATTTAATAAATAACTTTTAAATAACTCTTTTTCAGTGATTGAAATATATAATTTTTCTAATTATACAGATAGAAAATTCAAATCTAAAAATCTTGTGTCATGTATTCACACAAATAACTACTTAAAAATAATAATGAAATATATAATAATGAAATATATATATATATATTATTATTATTATTATTAGTTCTTTAAGTAGTTATTTGTGTTTCGAAGAATAATTTTTCAATTATTAGAAATTCCGCATTACTGAAAAAAATCTAATAAAATGCCAGTGTTCTCTTATTTCTTGCATCATCCACTGTATATATATATATACTATATATATATATATATATATATATATATATACAGTGATGATTATAATTAAAAAGTCTCACTTTCAAAATTCTGTAAAAAATCCTCTCATCACAATGAGTTCAAATTTGAACTGAAGATATTTACAGAAGGCGGAAAAAGTACGGCCTCAAAAAAAGTTCCAAAGTGTATTAATAGATGTCTCTGTAAGCGGCAAAAAGAAAGTGAATTCGGCTGCCAACGTTTTTATGAGTTGCAACATTAAACCAAGTGTAATGTTCAATGGGCTTGATTGTTTCGGTGTTTTGACGGAAAATGACTGGAATTAAAGTTATTCAACAGTTGTGACTCTTGTTGGTGAAAAGTCCTTCCACCACAACAAGGTCACTTTCAAATTGGATGGGAAAATAGGTGGAATATGTCTTTTTTTCATAGAATTTTGAAAGGGAAGTGTGAAAGTGAGGAAATTTTTTTTTCCACTCCTCAAAATTTTGAGTTAGTTGTTTTAAGTCGTCTTTTAGAAAATGTGATAGATTAATAAATACTTAATTAAATTAAATACTTATACTTAGATTATTATTCATGGTAAATTTCCTTAATTTTTTAAGCGTTGTACATCTTCTTAGAAGGAGTCCTCACCGCTATAACCAAGTCCGTAAGGTAAAGCATCTTTAGTAATACAATAACTAATAATACAATAATTACAATAACACTATAAGAGCCAAATACAGATAAGAAATGTTTTGAGATTGCTTTCCTCGATCTAACCAATAAGATGCTGGCTTATTTACAATGAATTTCATTATGTCTTCTTTGCATTCACACATGTTTTTCTTCTTTCGAGTTGCCGGTTAAACACTGTCAAGTGGATCACTGAACAGCTCCAGAAGAAATTAGGTTAGGGATTGTTGCATTTGCTGAGAGTCGAACAACGTCTAATCTCGGATTTTTCATGGTTCTTTCTTAAATAAATTGCTGCTCGCGCAAATAATTCACGAGGATTGATCACTTCTTTCTTTGTTCTCAATCTGATTTTATTAACTGAAGAGTTTTATAACAAAAACAGTCGAAGATGTTAGCTTTAGCAATTGAGCAACATTTCCTACGGATTTCATCGGATTTGTAATTTAAAAAAATAATTTTAGAATACCAGTCATCCAATTTATCATACCATCATCCCATTTATGAGAGCAAAACTCCATATTTAGAAGAACATAATATTTTCTCAAAATTTATTATCAAGAATTGATCCAAATATTAGTTTATCCAAAAGAATATTGGTGTCTGCTGACTTTTTGTAATTTTTAATGTATATATTTGTTATAATTTTATCTTGCACTCGGTGCCTCAGATTTCGGATTCGAGTCCCAGCGATGTCATGGATGTTTACAGTGGTTCGGAATTCCCTTTAAACCGTAGGTCCCTGTCTAATATGACTGTTAACCGTTGGGCTGACAATCCTACCCCCGTAAAAAGAAAATATCTGTTAGTAGGCAGACCGCCATGCTCCAACATGGACCGTAGTGCTAAGGAGTTAGTTAGTCAGTAAATCAATATTCAAAAAGAGTATATGCAAAGTATATAAGTTTATAAGTATACAACGCATGTAAGTATACAATATAAGTATGCAACAAAGTATGTAAGTAAATATACAATATAAGTATGCAACGTATAAGTATATAAAGTATGTAAATATACAAGTATATAAGTATACAAAGTTTTATTCAGATTAAAATAATGATGATAAAATTTTTATTCATTTTTAACTAAACCATTGCAGCATGTTTTTACTAGAAATTCGAAGTTTCCAATCACTTATGGAAGCCACTGTACTTACAATATAAAACAAAACAAGCATAGAATACGTTTTGTGTTTTTTAAGTACGATCTTTTAAGTGGGAGAGATACATTGATAAAAAAGTTAACTGCGTGCTGGTGATTGATCGCTCTATATAACCCCAGCGCATATTAAAGTAACCGACTACGTTAAAATAACGATTTTTATGGGGGCAAAACCCACCGAAATTTTTTTTTTTGTTTTATTTTAAAGAACAGACCTTTAGTATTCGGTTTGCTTGGTTTGGTTTATCGCTCTACGGTCATTTCTGCACTCTTGGGGCTAATTAGTCCGAAACCTACAGTTTAACGGGGGGATTTAACGTGGAACCACTCACAAACATCCATGGTACAACCACATTTCAAACCTGAAGCCTGTGATACCAAAGATCTGAGCGTTGGGCTGGCAGCTGGGTTGTTTCTAGAGTTCATTAGAAGTCGAGATGTAGCTATTTAATTAGCAGTTATTACAATTCTAAATTCATACCTTAAAAATTTAAATTGAATTTTTTTGGAAAATTAAATAATATAACGTCTATAATTTTCAAAATCTGATGAAATTTTAACCATTTGTTTTTAATGATGTTGTGTATGCATTGAACTGAAAGATTTTCAATAAATTAATTTATTGATGAATTATTGGCATTTGTTTGAAATATTAGTTTTTTTTTTTTAAATTCTTCCTCTAAATGATTCGATTGGCTGTTATTCCTATATACTTTATAATTTTTGTCGATTTTTGCCAAATTTTAACAAATATTTATGATTTTATTTTCATGTTTGTCAATGTTTTATAAAAATTGAACAACAGCATCAAAAAAATAAAAAATCCACAAAACGTTATTTAAAATATTAATGTTTTGTTTTTTCCACTAAGGGCTTTTGTTTTGAGGAATTTTTTAAGGACTTTTTTTGTTGCTTTGAGGAATTCTTGTTTTATGGATTTTTTTATTTGTTGTTATTATTATTATTATTTTTATTTATTTAGGTTTTTTTTTTTTTTTTTTTTTTTTCCTCTGAAAGTGTTTAGTTGCCTTGATATCAATAATTGATCACTCGCATCAACATTTTCCGTCGAAAGCAACATTCAAATATTTTCTGCTAAAACATCTTATGTCCAGAACACAACGTGATAGACTTTCATAAATTGTAGAATAAATATGGTTGCGATCAACCGCTGGCATATGGTTAATATATTTTTCTGCACATCCAAAATTGTCCATAATATATAATTTTTTTGATAGCAATTTAAGATGTTTCGTAATTTTGACTATTTAGTTGTTAAAGAAACAACATACATTTTATAAATTTTCTCGTTTTAATTTTCTCTCTTTTTTCTCGTTTTTAATTTATACGTTTTATAAATTAAATTTAATAAGCGGAGTAATATCAGGGATAATTTATACCATTTAAAACTTATTATAAATTGAAATAAAAATTTTTATGTCTTTAACTAATGCTTCAACTTAGCTGTTTTTTTTTCACCAATTTTATAAAATATTTAAATGCAAAGTGATTATAATTAAAGTCCCGCATTCAAAATGTTGTAAAAAAATAGACCCACCCGTCATAATGAGTTCAAAATTGAACCGAAGATACTTGAAGTGGGAAACGATACGCCATCAAAAAGAATTCCAAAGTGTGTTAATAGATGGCGCTGTAAAAGGCATAAAGAAAGTAACTTCAGCTGCCAGTGATATTTTGAATCGTAATTACAAAATATTTGGCATGAGTTGCACATTAAGCCAATTATAGTGTTCAATGTGCTTGATGATTTCGGTTTTTTGACGAAAAAAATTACTTCTAAGTCATTCAAAAGTTGTGACACTGTTAGTGGAAAGCCCATTTAACCATGACAAGTTAGTACTAAATTGGATGGAAAAATTTTTGGAACTTTTGTTGAGGTCATGTCGTTTCCCCCTTCTTCAATTATCTTCAGTTCAAATTTGAACTCATTGGGATCAGTTTTCTTTTTTTACAGCATTTTGAAAGGGGGACTTTTTATATTATAATCACCCCGTATATAAATTTTATATATATTATAAAATACTAATATATATATATTAGTAATAATATATATATATTAGTAAATTACCAGGAAAACAATGTCAAATATCATGAGAAATTCGTTCTGAGGCTTATCAATCAGTCATTACGACTTATTACATTTCATATATAACACAATTTTTCATAAAAAAATTTTTTATTTAAAACCTGCTTTTTTAAAATTTTTTTGTTTAAAATTGCTTTAATTTTATTTAATGACAAATGATTAGCAGCGACATCGTCCACGATTTTCAAGAATTATTAAAAAAATTAATAATGATTTTTTTTTTCCGAGAGTTGACTATCTTTTCGTCACAGCAAAAACATTTCAAATTATTCCATCATTCAATTTCCCAAAACTGCTTCTCTTCTCGAGGCTTTGTGCTTTTGACAGTAGATCATTCTATCAAACATTTCTAGGTTAAAATCATGGGTGGCCGTTTTTCAGGATTACCGAAAACTCCCTAGTAGTTTACTGGGAAAAAAAAAAGTAGATATTCAAGAAAATACTTTGGAGACAGGTCAGGTTTATTTTTAGTTTAAACTTTTGAACTTAAAGCAGATAAACTTTTCACACAAAATAAGAGATGTTTCAGCCAGGGTGGCCTTAGATGTCAGATACAACTTCATTTAACACTAGAATCTTGCAAGATGGTTACAGGAAAATGCTTTTGTATCAATTTTTCAAAAGGCCAAGGCCATTCAATTTTTCAAAAGAACACATTTGGTAGGATAGGATTAAGATAAACTAATCTTGGCTTGAATGGATCAGATGATTTTCACAAATAGCGAAAACTAGTTAAATCTTTTGCCGCGATTTTTAACTTCGTGTCTGCAAAAATAATCTTCCTCCACCTACAAAGGTGTTTGCTTTATTCTTACATCACAAA
Organism: Caerostris extrusa; assembly: GCA_021605095.1. NCBI lineage: Eukaryota > Metazoa > Arthropoda > Arachnida > Araneae > Araneidae > Caerostris > Caerostris extrusa. The sequence continues at coordinate 3,555 of BPLR01015712.1, read as the reverse complement.
CAGAATCCTAGGGTTAAGAGCAAAGTTGACTCATCTGTTGTCAAGTAGCTAAGCCTAATTGCTAATAGAATCGATCTCTTATCAAGTGATTGATAGTTCTGTGCTTTCCATACATCGGGTTCGCTACAAAATGAGTAAAAGTAAACTTTTTTGTACAGAATAAATTTCAATTATCTCGCTTTTCAGGTTTTTGTGCGAATGATGTTGAAGCCAAAGGCAAATAAAAGGAAAACTATATTCATACTTGTTGACATGCTTTCTTTATAATCTCAGTAATACAAAATTATTGATGTCCTTAGATATCATAAGAATTGATTAAAAAGTTTATAATATTAAATAACATATGTATGAATTATAAATCCATGAATAGGAGTTTTTCACTTCTGACAATAAGGGGAGTTTTATTAACATACAAAATTAATTCCCTGGCACTAGAGTTCATGTTGGACTCCCATTTTTTTTTTTTTTTTTCATTGATATTTTTGTGATGTAGTTTTTTTTATATTTTATATTTTTTTCTATTTTGTATTAAATTTTTTTTTTTTAACATGTTGGAATGTGTTTTTTTTTTTTTTTTTTTTTTATTTTAACATTTTGTGATCTGACAAATATCATATTCTTTATATAAATCTTGGACACTCTGTAGAATTAAAAGTTTTGGCCTTGCTTGCTTCCCTCATCAACTCCCATAGTTTCTACTATATTTATTATTCCATCCTGAGAATGATGTTACTGTTAAGATTGTGATGGAATAGCTATTTCAATGAATGAATGTGGTGAATCATTTTTTCTTAACCATTAACTGCTGGAAGTGTCTAAATCTTGGAATTTCCATTGACGAATGAATATATTCTCAACAAGACACAGTATAGACATGAAGCTTTTGACTCGGCAGCACTTGTCTGATTTCCAGCCAAATTCACAATACGAAAATGCTCAGGTATATTTTTAAGATGGATATTGGTAGTTCTCGTATTCCACGAAAAAACACTTATTGATGAGAAAAAAATGGAATGAAATTGCCTTCTGGAAGAGCATTTTAGGAGTGTATATCGAATAGCAATGATATAACTTTTGATGCATTCCCGCGGCTATCGAATTTGAAAATGTTTCTTATAATATTTGGAACAATTGCTTCTTCCTGAAATTTAAAGTTATAAAACTTTGATATATAGCTGTATTTTAAATTAATTCTTGTGGTATGCTTATCAATTACTTCATAAACTTCTTGGATTATTGAACTTTGATAAATTCCGTGGCTATTAAATATTTCGTGGCTTTTATAATATTTCGAACAAATATTTCTTCATAAGGTTCCAGGGTTATTAAAGTCTGGTATATTGACATGGTTGCTATTGGCGTTGGTAGCGCTTGTAGTATGCAGAATAATTGCTTCATTAATTTCTTGGATTATTGAATTTTGGTATATGTCGTGACTATTAAATTTAATGATGCTTCTTATAATATTTCGAACAACTCTTTCTTTATGAGGTTCCTATGTAAATAAAGTTTGGTATACTACCATGGTGTCTATTGAATTTAGTAGTGTTTATAGTATTCTGACAATTTGCTTCATAAATTTTAGGATATTGAACACTGATATACTTCTATATGTATTCGCTCAGTATCATATATTTAATAAATTAAAGTTTGTGGAGAGGTTTCAGATTTTTAAATTTTATATTTTTCTCTCATTTATATACCGAAAAGGGGGCCTGAATGGCCGAGTGGCTAGCGCTCTGGCGCTCGGTGCCCTGGTTTCGGGTTTGAGTCCGGCGGTGCCATGGATGTTTGTAGTGGTTCGAAATCCACTTTAAACCGTAGGTCCCGGTCCCTAATAGGATCTTGAGCGTTGCGGGGGCATTGTTACTCGAGTCCGTATCTTCAAGTTACACGCGCTCCCTGGGTAACACGCGCCCCCTGCGAAGTGGTAACGTCTGTGAAGCGCTTGCCTTAAGGCATCCAAGACCAAACTGTCTAAGTGTTTGCCAGCTGCATTAAAAAAATATATATTCGAAAAGGTCGGAGGAATGACATGAATATATTACGTGTTTTCATTTGATGCGCAAAAGTGAAGCACTTAAGAAATCTGTACAAAATAATTTCTATCAAGTCCGAGTTTTATGAGCAAGTTTTTAATCAGAAGAGGTTTTCGTATTATTTTTAAATAAAGCCTTCCGTCCTCAATACTTCAAAGGACACAATTTCCGTGCGAACAACAGTCAAAAAGCGGCGAGTGTCTCCGTGGCTATTAAATTGAATTGTTCTTCTTATAATATTTCGAATAATTATTTCTTCGTGAGGTTTCACGGTTATCAATGTTTGGTATATTGCCATGGTGGCTATTGAATTTGGTAGTGCTTGTATCATTCAGTACGTACCTTGTACCAGTACTACTTCTGACCATCCAAAAAGCCTCTATTGTCTCTATCCAATTAGCTCATGAATTTCTTAGGATATTGAACACTGTATATGTATGTTCCATAATGTATTATTAAATTATTAAAAAATTTATTAATTAAACTTTAATTAATTAGTTATTAATTAAAGTTTGCGGGCCCGGTTTTGAGATTTTATATTTTCTCTTTCTTTTATATACCGAAAGATCGGAGGAATTACATAATTTCTATATGTTTTCAGTTTGATTCATAAAAGTGAAGCACTTAAGAAATCGGTACAAAATAATTTCTATCAAATCCGATTTTTAATCCAGAACAGGTTTTCGTATCATTTTAAAATAAAGCCGGCCCTCCTTACGGAGCGCAATACTTCAAAGGACACACAGTCGAAAAGCGGCCCCTTTTTGACAGAGACCACCTCAGGAAGAGGCATTGGGAAGCGGGCGATTATGAACCAGATGAAAAAGGTGACGTAAAAGCCCTCGCTGGACCTGTTCCCTTCCACACCCACGGAGTGCTGGCACAAGGACGGTCCTTCCCAAATAGAGTCGTGTTCTTTGTTTAGCGTGTTTGTGTTTGAGAGGCCTTTTACGCGCGTTAATCGGTTACTTTTCCCATTTCACGCCATTTTTTTTTTTCAAAGTTAGTTTGGACATCTCTTTCATCACGCCGTGTGTTGCAGGTTGCAATTATATCGTCTGTTTCAGGAATACAGAGGTGATATCACCTACAAGGATGTTCTTGAAAGGTTTGCTATCACCAGGTGATACAGTGGTTTGCATTGTTAACACCTGGTCTCAAGCCTCATCTGACTAACGCTTGAGTAAATTCCCTTTTAATTAAATCAGTTTGAGCTCTGGTGTAGATCCTTTTGGATGAAAAAAAAAGTCAGTTAATTCAATTATTGAAATTCTATTCCTTCGCCCAAATCATTGATTTATTGATAATTGATTAACTTTACTAATTCCTGAAGGCCTTTCAAAAAAATCAGAATTAAAAATTGCTTTGAATGTAGCAGATTACTTAGCATTCATAACATGTATGATAAATATCTGCCATTGCACTTACTAAAATGCTATTTTAGACGTCTAACACACTTTGCTGTCTATGTTTCCTTGTCTTTCTCGTAGTCTGCCGAGTTGGATCCCAATTCTTT
>BPLR01015711.1:0-23037 GCA_021605095.1 Caerostris extrusa | reverse complement strand
GTCCAACAAAGAAAATTAATTAAAATTTTTAGAAAATGAAATATTGTCTAGACTTCCGAATAAAATGAAAAATATCCATTTCGAAAAAACATTTTGTTCACATCCAAAAGACATTGTTGTTAAAATTCTATTCAAATGAAAGTCAAAGTTAGTTTCTATAAAAATAATAATGTTGCCATCCAACTGGCAAAATAGAATATATTTTTTTTCGTCTGCTATAATAAAATAAACATTTTAATTTAAGATTATCGTTTGAGTTACTTTGTATAAAAGAATAAAAAAATTTCTTTTCCATTCATATTAATATTTTTAAAAATATTTATTAGAAGAAGAAAGAAAACTAATTTTAAAAATGTTTATACAGTTATATTATTTTTAATTCTTTTGAAAGAACAGCATCATTTTCTATTAAAATTTTTAAAATCTTTTAATGTGATATATTGTTGCTTATTATCGTTTGTCTATATGATTCCTGACATTTTTCGTTTTCGTTTTCTTTTAAATAACATTTTTAATTCTTTTTTCAAAAGCTTAGTAGGATTTTCTATTAAGAATTTTAAATAGATTTTTAAAATCTTTTAATGCAATATGCTGTTGCTTATTATCATTTGTCTATATGATTTCTAACATTTTTCTTTTTAGTATTTTTTTGATTAACAGGTTGATAAATTTATTTTTATGTGCAGGTCACTGTATGATAACCGTATTACCCATATAATGAACGGTGCTTTTGAAAGATGTCAGCTTTGAAAACATTGTAAAGTAATTTTATTTCATTTCTTGTTAAGTATAATTAAAGTTAAAATTAATTAAATTTGATTTCATAAATTTGAACGTCACAGGCCGGAGAATCTTACGTGTGGATGGGAAGAGTATAATTACAACATTCATTTGACACTTGGCGTTAGCTCAAATCCATTAAAGTTCTAAAAAATGAATTAAAAACTGTTTTCAGTACTTAAAAAATGTTAATGGAAGTAGGATATAAAGTTGCATTTTCCATTTTGTTTATTTTGGAATCACTTAATATTTAAAACTGCAAAACTCGCTACAACTAAATTCTGTTGGAAACTATATTTAAAAAAAAAAAAATGTCAAAAATTCAAATTGAATACGAAATTTAAACATTTTTAAAAACAAAACATTTCAAATTGAAATGTTTTTACATTAAAATAAAAATGCCTCCCTTCTCACATTATTTTTAAATTAAACCACAACTACTTTAATTTATAATTGATTTGAATGAATGATCCATAGAACTTAAACCTCTAAATAATACATATAAATGCATGGCCAAATCTCAAAATAAGAGCCGTTTGGATTCGGAGATTTTTTTGTGGCGCCAACTGGGCAATAAGCTCCCAAATGTGGTAACTCATATTCCTTATTCCTTGTACTGTTGCAATTCACTTCACTTAAACTGCAGCCCGTTACTTGGCGCACTTTGGCGAAAAATTTTTTGACGCCAAATCCCAACGGCCCCTATTCTGCGAGTTTTCCAAATGTATGTCTTTTTGCAAAGAAGATTAAAAAATAAAAAAAAGTTTAATTCAAGATTTTCTTAAATTATTAATTCAAGCAATGCAGATATTAAAGTTAATTTAGTGCATTCTTTAGAAAATAAGATTAAACTTGAAAATGGTACACCATATTTACTACAGATTATAAGCTCTAATTCATAGAACGAATCTCAACGACTCTCGACTAAAAAAGTATGCGAATTTATTTCTAGATAGTTCGCTGGATTTAAATTCGAGAAATCAAATAAACGTAATAGGTCATTTCTAAGCATTCCATGTCCTTTTGGGAGTTGAATAAGTGGAATTGAAGCAGCTTACTGAATAGTGAAACGAAACGTTTTTAAATTAAATTACGGCGGGTGAATCTTATTTCAAATAAGATTTAAAGATTATTTCATTCCTTGCTTGTTCAGTTGTTTATACTTCTTCAATGAGGAGTATAAATTACTGATGCGAAAAACGTATTTATCTGCGAAATATTTACGATGGCATTTTATCATTTCACTGATAGCGAATATTTCTTAAATAAATTAAATTCAAAATATTTCTTAGTTTTATTATGTAATCAGATCTTGAAACAGGATAAAACGTTTTTATTTTCAACCAAGTTAATTTGTATAGAGTATAACGTAACGGATATAAATAAATGAATGAATATATTATAATTTTCTCTTTCTTTTTATTACTTCTTCAGTACTTAAAAAATGTTAATGGAAGCAAGATACAGAGTTGCATTTTCTATTTTTGAGTCATTAATTTATTTGATATCTAAAACTGCAAAACACGCTACGACTAAATTCTTTTGGAAACTAAATTTAAATAAAAAAAAAAGGATAAATTTTTTTAAAAAAATTAATCTCTGATTCACAAATTGTTTTGTTTGTTTGTTTCAAATTGAAATGTTTTATAACAAAATAAAAATGTCTCATTTTCGCACTTTATAATAATGCATGGCCAAATCTCAAAATATTAGCCGTTAGGATTTGACGACTTTTTTCGACGCCAATTTGGCGATAAGTTCCAACGCGATAAGTTGGGTCAGTTTGGCGATAAGTTTTGACGCCAGTTTGGCGATTTGGTTACCAGATGTACTATACAGTGTATCTTGAATTGTTTGCAATTCATTTCAATCATACAATTGCCAACCATTACTTGGCGCATTTTTATGAAAATATTTTTTTGACGCCAAATCCCAACGGCCCCTATTCTGCGAACGGCCTTTCTGCTAAATGTATGCCTTTCGCAAAAAGATTAAAAAAATAAATTATAATTCAAGATTTTCTTAAATTATTAATTCAAGCAATGCTGATATTAAAATATTTCTTTGGAAAATAAGATTAGACTTGAAATGGTACAACCATATTTACTACAGAATATGAGTTCTAATTCATTGAACGAATCTCAACGACTCTCTTAAAAGTATGCGAATTTATTTCCAGATTGTTCGCTAGATTTAAATTCGAGAAATCAAATAAATGTAATAGGTCATTTCTAAGCATTCCATGTCTTTTTTTGGAGTTGAATAAGTGGAATTGAAGCAGCTTACCGAATAGTGAACGGAACGTTTTTAAATTAAATTAAGGCGGATGAATCTTGTTTCAAATAAGATTTAGAGATTATTTCGATTCCTTGCTTGTTCAGTTATTTATACTTCTTCAATGAGGAATATGAATTACTGATGCGAAAAACGTATTTATCTGCGAAATATTTACGATGGCATTTTATCATTTCACTGATAGTGAATATTTCACGAATAAATTAAATTCGAAATATTTCTTAGTTTTATTATGTAATCAGGTTTTTGAAACATGATAAACGTTTTTTATTTTCAACCAAGTTCATTTTTATAGCAGTATAACGTAACGGATATAAATAAATGAATAATATATTAAAATTTTCATTTCTTTTCTATTTTATTTTGTATATATTTAATGATAAAAATAATTCGTTAGAATTTGGTTTCTCATTTATGATTTCGTTTAAATCATAAATGAGAAACCGATTTAAATATCTAATGAATAAACATCCGATATAAAATTGATATAATATTACTAATTGTTTTATTTAAAATAAAAACTTTTTCGTTTTTAACTCCGTTTTTTCCTCTCATGAATAGTTTAAATAACGTTAATACTTTTATTAATAGAGAGTTTTTGCATATCGTATTTTGGACGTCCGTTAGCTTTTTCTCCCTAGCACGCTTGCTCATAGGAAACATTAGTACAGATACGCATGCGCAATTTCCCATGAGCATGCGCGCTAGGGTGAAAAAAGCTAACGGACGTCCAAAATACAGTATGCAAAAACTCTATTAATTAAATATAAGTATTTTAATTAAATTACACTCATGTCCATAAATTAAGATAATTCAGAATCACACAGAAATTGAACTCTAAAATAAAAATTTCACCTGTAGAATTATCACACACATCTTGAATAAGAATATGCAAATTACAGGAAACCACCAGATGGCGCGGATAGTACGTCACAATGACGAGTGTAAGAGGGGGTATATAAGGAATGGCGGCAAAGAAGTAAAATTTTTCACAAGCACTTTAAAAAGCCTTTCAGTGCAATAACCGCATAGTTATGGCACAAAGGAAGCATTTGGATGATTTTTTACGTGGTAGAATTATCGGACGACTGGAATGTGGACGTACCCAGCTGGAAGTATCCGAGGAACTTGGAATCGCCCAGAGTGTCATCTCCAGGCTTTGGCAGCGATTCCAAGATGATGGTAATGTGAGTAGATGTTACAGCACGGGTCGCCCCCGAGTTACAACACCGAATGAGAACCGGTATTTAGCAGTTACTGCCAAAAGAAACAGACGGAGCACAGCATCAGACTTGTCTCGTCGGCTCTCTTCAGCTACTGGTACGACAGTTTCAAGGCAGACCGTGTACAGACGCTTAGGGCACATTGGTCTATATGCTCGTAGGCCTGTCAGATGTGTTCCACTTACTGCAACTCACTGTCGCCTGCGATTAACCTGGAGTAGAGAGCATGCATTGTAGACACCGCAACAGTGGTCTGGTGTGATGTTTTCCGACGAGTCCAGGTTTAGTTTGCAGTCTGATTCTCGCCGGACTTTAATATGGAGAGCGCCAGGTACCCGTTACCACCAAGAGAATACCATTGAACGACACCGTTACGGTGGTGCAGGATGGCTCGTTTGGGAGGAATTATTCTTGGATCCAGAACTGACCTGCATGTTCAGAGTGTAACGATGACAGGTCACATCTATCGGGATGTCATTCTGGAACAACATGCACGTTTGTTTCGGGGCGCCATGGGTGCTGAATTTCTGTTTATGGATGACAACGCCCGTCCTCACCGTGAAAACATTGTAGACGAATGCCTTCAATTGGAGGATATCACCCGTATGGATTGGCCAGCATACTCACCGGACTGGAATCAATAGAGCATGTGGGATATGCTTGGCCGACGAATTGCAGCCCGTCAACCCCATCCCACCTGCCAACCGGAACTTCGGCGGGCATTGCTTGATGAGTGGTGTAATATTCCCAAGATCAGATTGATAATTTGATACTCAGCATGCCTAGGCATTGTGAGGCCTGTATTGCATCGTCCGGGAGACATACTCCATATTAACCATCATACTAACCATGTTATACTGTTTTTTGTAAATAGTTTTTTTTTTAAAATTTGCTCCAGGGAGTAAAAATCGCAATTTTTATTAATTATGTCAAACATATAGCATCTTTTTTGCTCTTTACCTTTTGTTTAATAAATAGACTTTACAAATAAGTCAAATTTGTTTTGCTTCTGTCTCTTTCTTTGCCTGAACTTCATTATCCTTAATTTATGGACATGAGTGTATTATTAATTATTTTATTTTTAACTTAAGCATTTTCTTTAAGTACTTTTTTTTTTAGCTTAGCAACTTTTATGTATTATTAATTTTTATTACTTTTATTATTTTTATAATTGAAGTATTTCAATTACATTATTATTTTAATTAATTATTATTATTATTTTTAAAATTAAATTATTTTAATTAAATTTTAATTATGATTATTTTTAATTAAATTTATTTTAAATTATTTTATTAAAAATAACGTTACTTTATTTAATTATAACTGTTATTATTTTTAATCATTATTAAATAAAATTATTTTAATCAAGTTATTATTAATTAATTAAAATTTAAATTAAATTATTTTAATTAAATTATTATTAATAATTTATTTATTTTTAGCTCAAATAACGTAATTTTTAATTATAACTTTTATTACTTAATTATTGTTATTTAAAATTATTTTAATTAAATTATTATTATTAACATTTATTTTTAGCTTAAATATCACTTTTTAATTATAATTTTTATTATTTTTAATTATAATTAATTAAAATTATTTTAATTAAATTATTAATAATTAATTATGATTATTTAAATTAATTTTAATTAAATTATTAGTATTTATTTATTTTAACTTAAATAGCATCATTCTTTAATTATTTTTTTCTTCTTATTTTATTTTATATCTATTTAATGATAAAGTATTTGATTTTCAAAACATCAATGAAAAACCGATTTAAGTAATGAATAAAAATGGATGTAATATTACTAAATGTTTTATATAAAATAAATTTTCGTTATAACTCCGTTTTTCTTCACAAATGGTTTAAATAACTTACAAAACTGAAAAATACAAAGGAATCGAGAGAAAATCTGAATCACTTATACAAAACATCTGATAAAGATTAGAAATTATCATTTGGAAAACGTAAATTATATACGTAAATCCGATTATATAGGGAAATCATACGCACTCAAGATACTGTATTTAATATAACTTCTCTTGTAATAACTTCTCTTCATCTCCTACACACTGCCAAGCGTCCCCTTTGGAGTTCATGAGAAATGTTCAGTAGACCTCAAGACTCTCACTCAAGAGGAAGTATATTGCAACCACGCGGTATTGTTGAAAACGTTTGTTTACAATATCTCACCCCGAGAGGAAATATATTTACCACAACCCTGTATTGGTTGGCCTACAGACTCTCACCCGGAGAGGAAGTATATTTCTCGCATTCTGCGTGTACCTGAGTATCGGGTTTTCAGCTTAAAAGGGAGTCCATCAATGAATCTATAAAACACGCTTTAAATGTTTTAAACATTGTAATTGTATATGTGTGGTGTTTGTGCCTGTATAAATAAAGCTGCGAGTTTTTCCAACCTGTGCTTCAAGTATCTCAACCCAGCGACACCCAGTTACAGTCTGGTTGCCCAACCTGCACACTAGACTGTCCCATAATCAAACTTTGAAAAATCTTATTAATCAATCATTAATACTTTTATTTTGTGTTATTGTTCTCAAACATAATTGTACTTGAATAAAATCCGATTCTTTAAGCGGTTGAAATGTAAATTTAAGTGTTTTTTTTTTTTAAAACTTCTCAATTGTATGTGTGGGTGTTTGTGCGTGTATAAAGAAAGTTGTGAGTTCTCCAACCTGTGCCTCAACCCGACCACACCCCGTTACAATCTGGTTGCCCAATCTGCACATTACATTATCCTATAGTCAAACTTTGGAACAAAAACAAAAACCTTATTGATCAAAATTCAAAATCAAACATTTATTTCGGTGCTTAAATCTGTGTACCTTTTACAGAAACCTGCTCGCCAATCCCTTGCAGTGCTCTTGCCGACTCCGGTGGTTGAGTGAGTGGCTCAAAATCCAACATCGTCACCGGAAATCCACGCTGCCAGGCACCGCTGTCTCTCAAAGACATACCCATACAAGATGTCGAGAAGAAAGACTTCAGATGCGATGGTTCGTATTCACAACTTTTATCCTTACTTCTATTTAATACATTTTCATTGTTACTTAAAGAATCGTATTCTACTGCTTTCAAAAATTACTGAGTATAAATAAATTATTTACAAATATTGCAATAAATAACTTCAGGAAACTGTACAGAAAGGAACACAACGCAGACAGATATATTTTGTCTTAACTATTAGTGATCTACTATCAAGGATATCCCACACCCACTGTTTAATGGATGCAGATATCGCATTTCAATTGGAAAAAGCCTACTTTTACATTCTTTTGGACATCTTTCCATAAGACAATAATAGATAAACTCCTACAAGCATATCTTTGCAATCTGTCCAATGAATCTTCTAATGGAAATGTTGTGTTCTATACCATTGAAACAGTGATACCCAAATTATTAAAAGAACTGATTTTGTCAGTAGCCTCTATTAAGTGTCAAGAACTTAATGTAATGTTCCAGATTTTCATGAATGTATACGATTTTTTTAATGCTGTTAATGGTATTCCCAGTTTATCTTCTTTTCACTGGAGCGTCAGCCCCATGGTACCAAGGTCGTCTGCCTGCTGGCAGATTTCGAATCAGGAGGGTAAACACGTACTTCACAAAATTCAGCTGGACAATTTGTAACAATAAATAAATAAATATTCATAACATAGTAATTTTGTACTACCGTAAAATATTCAATGACATTCTATCATTATGGTTTAATATACATATTCTAAATATTCTACATTATATATAATATTCTACATATTCTAAAATGAAATTAAGAGTTATTTCATATATAATTAGAATAAATACGAATTTCTCATAAATTGTTCTCTGGATTAGTTTCATATATATGTAGAATGCATCTTCTATAACAAATTGACTTCACCATAATATTGCTTATATTTGAGATAGGCTGTAATGTCCAAGGCTAATTCTAAAATAATCAATATATTTTAATACAATTGCCAATTGCATATTATCATTTTTTACTGATTTCCAGTAAAATTAATGGATTTGTTGGTTTTTACTGTCTTCCAAGGTAACAGACTATTTAGTTAAATTTACCAAGTTTATCAAAAAAAGCTGAACTTCAAAAACTATCAAAAAGCTGATAAAAAGAAGAGTGTTTCACAAATTCTATCATTACAAGACCTTCAACATTTCCTGAGTTTATGATATTTCATTGAATACTGTAGTTTTCTCTGTGTTAAAAGTTATAGTTAGATTTCGATGTATATTTAAGAATACGAATGTGAATCCATTGTGCGTTTGGAGTTTTTTAACTATCCATTAAGTTATAAAATATTTTTTCGTAATTCTTTTCTTTTGCAATTTACAAAAATTGTTGTTGTTGTTTGAAAGGTAGTTATAATCCAACAACATAATAATTTCTTTTCTTTTTTTCCTACACAATTAAACTTCTTTTCAAAGGAAAATTAGATGAAAATAAAGAATTTTCAGTTTGTTATGTAGGTGTCAAATAAAAGCGAAAAGTACAAAACAATCAAAATTTTTTTACTAAACATTTTTGGGAACGCCCAAATAATCCATCTTTCTTTAACTGTCCACATCATGAAAGCTTAAATAAAATTACTTTCCACTTTTGATTTTTTGTTCCCTTTCCTAAACCACCCTCACAAACATGCAAAAGACATTTCCCAGAATTCCATCGTCCATTTTCGCTCGAAAATGATAAATTTGTTGTAAAGTGAGGTTGTTTTGCTTTGATGGCAGTTTGAATTGATGACTTGTTTCCCCCTTTCATTTGGAAAAAGATTTTGCATAGTAAAAGAAAAGCTTAACTTGTGTTATGAGCTCTGCTGTTGTTTCTTATCCCACTTGGTCGACAACAACATTAGACCAAATCCATGAACCCGTGGTCATGATAAAGGGCAGATTATTTTTGTCCTTGATTTTTCGGCACAAAGACATGTGGCATCCAAAGAGAGAAGTCTGACTTTACCCCACCCGGTATTACCTCCGGGCACTGGGTGTTATGAGCTCTACTTCTATCTTGCAAATTTAATTCATTTCAATGACATTAAAATATTTACATAATCAGATTTTATATTATGGACATCTACTATTACACCACACCACACCACTTCACTGTGCCCAGGACTGAGTTGCCCCTTTACAGTTTGGGAATGATGTGGGTGTAAAGTCTGATTGGGCTCTGTGATGCTCTCCTATCATAGACCGGGACCTACAGTCTAAAGTGGATTCCGAACCACTACAAACATCCATTGCACCGCCGGGATTCGAACCCGATACCTATGGTACCGAGTGCCAGAGCGCTAGCCACTTGGTCATCAGGCCCCCTATTACAGGCCCTGACATCTATCTTACCACTCTTTTGTGGTGCTATCTTCTGTGGTATCTGTAAAATTTGGTGCTATCTTCTGTGGGGCCATACCCTGATAGTCAATTAGCTAGCGCTCTGGCCTTTGGTACCACAGGCTTCAGGTTCGAATCCTGGCGGTGACATGGATGTTTGTTAGTGGTTCGGAATCTACGTTAAGCTGTAGGTTCCGGTCTGTTTATCCCTCATGTGTACAAGATGACTGTAGAGCGACAAACCAAATCAAATCTGTGGGGCTATACCTTCCTTCTCGAGATCAACGAAAAGGATATTTTTTGTTGAACATCGGTGAGTCTCGTGTTCCACTGATTCATGTTAGGAACAGCTCCCCGGCAAGCGACGAGATAGTTTAAAAGGTGAATGTATAAAACCCCATAATTATAAATAATGGGATTTTATACATTTATCCCCCCATTATAAAATAATGTATGTAAATAAGCTATAAAACCCCGAGAAACTCCAACCAAAGTACCTGATTTATAATTATCGATAACTGACGCTTTAAACATGCTATTACAATCATCATCGACTCTTTTCTGAAAGCAGTGACGATTTCTAATAAACACCAACAGTGAATTTGATCCGAACCCTCTTGCACGTTAGATGCTGAAGTTACCTTTAGGCCACAAGTCGGAAAAAGGATATTTTATCCTATAGATTTATCGTGATCCAATTCTGCTGCATAAACACATGAGTTTTCGAATTGAACACTCAATTACAAAACTCGATTCCCTATTGACCAAGCCTCTAGGACACACAAATATAATATGAAATAGATTAATAAAACTAGTTCCTAATTCACTCTCTAAATTTTGATCTCTGATTTTTGATCGCCGGGCCTGATTGGCCGAGTGGCTAGCGCTTTGGCGCTCGGTGCCACAGAATTCGGGTTCGAGTTCCGGCGGTGCCATGCCATGTTTGTAGTGGTTTGGAATCCCCTTTAAACCGTAGGTCCCGATCTAACATGATCGTAGAGCGTTGCGGGGGGAGTATTATTATTCCACGTCCGTAGCTTATCTTCAAGCTGTACTCCCCTCCTGGGTGTGCTAAGTGAGTAATGTCGGTGCAGCGCTTGCCTTAAGACATCAAAATAATTGTCTAAGTGTTTGCCAGCTGCATTAGAACACAAAAAAAATGACTAGACGTTAAAAATCAAAATATACAATAAGTTGAATATTTGTTTGCAAAACGCATCATTAGTACTTAGTTTGAAATAAACATTAATCAAATATGTTTATTACATTCAATAACTTTAACTTTTAATTCATTTTTTTATACATTTTGTTTACAATAATACCGTTTCAGCAGCAATTTTATTATTAGTATTTATCTTGCGAAGTGCTTTGGATTTAATCTTTCTCCACTGATAAAGTGGAATCATATTAGATTCCGCTTTACCTGAATACACCACAGGGTGCCTCGTACAATACATTCACAATATATCTTCTGGTAGACTTTCAAGTATAACTGCCTAACTCAAAAGTAATCAAATAACCAAAATGTAACTAACTATATTAATCACTATCATATAACAACATACAGGACATTAAACATTTAGCGCAATGGTTCCCATAGTTGGGCGAAACTACCTCCTAGTGGGTAGTCCACTATGAAATGATCAAGAGGGTGATAGTAACCTCTGGGAATTTGGGAGAGGGTATTTAATAAAAATCGAGGGGTGAACAATGGAAGAAAAAGAAAATTAGATATACTATTCGTACATGTTTCATTTGTTATGCAACATTATTATAACAACATACAGGACATTCATAACAAACGCACAAAATACAAGACATAATTTAAAAGTCTTAACATGCAAGGATCGGTAGGTGAGCATATTGGTCATTGTCGGTGAATCCAGCAAGAATATGAATATGTACGTGCAAATGACTTTTAGAAGATTCAATAGTGTCCTCTACAAGTCATTGCGCGATAATAATAGCAGGTGTAACATCTAATATATAGAAATAACGCCCAAATGATGATATCCAAAGTGTATAAATCAAACATTTATATACTTATTATTTACAAATTAAATTAATTTAAAACCTATAAATTTATTTAATATTTATTATATCTTTCTTTTACTATTTTAAGAAATATAAATTCTAGAAGGGGGTATGCTAGTTTTTTTTAACAAAGGGCCGGAAGGAAAATAAGTTTTGAAAGTATGATATTATATATAAAATACTGCATAAATTAATTACAGTGTTCCAATTTATGCGACAATTATTATTTTCCTGTAAAATTCATTTTTCTTTCATGCAAATATTCAATTATTATTTTCACCTTCCACCAAAAAATCCAAAATCTGTTCTTCCAAAATACTTATACAACAACTATTATTTTCTTGTATTTCAATCCCTCACTCTCTATCATCTTCCACTAACACCAAATACTATCTAAATTAATTACAGTTACAGTTTATTTAACAGTAAAATGCTTATGCTACAACTATTATTTTCCTGTAAAATTCATTTTTCTTCCAATACCCAATATTTCAATCCCTCACTCTATCATCTCCCACCGGCACCACACAGAAGAAACTGGCACTTTGATCAAATCACCAGATAAGAATATCTATCACCCGATCTATATACCACCTTCCTACTGTTCCTTTTTAACAGAGAGCACGCCTGAGCAATTTCGTGACTATCTTCTTTCCACAGGTGGTGACAGGTTCGAGGAGGACGAGGGCTGTGGATCCACGCTGACCTGCCCCTCGGATGCACCTGTACCGGTACAGTGGTGCACTGCAGCAGGAGGAAGCTGAAGGCCTCGCCGAGGAACATCCCACCCACCACAACGGAACTGTGAGTACAGCACCACCACTTCTTCTCGGGTAATTGTTGGTGTCCACGCCTAGGGTGGATGCGCGGGTGTTGATAAGTTGATGGATGGTAAAGAGCCTGATTAATGGTGGGTGAACGCCTCTTGTTCGTTTGTGCTAATCTTGTTGGAAGTCTTGTTCGGGAAGTCAGGTATCGATAACAGTTTATAAGAGAAAATACGAAGCATTATTTGGCAATTACTACTTCTCGTTGGAAGTGAAATTTCTAAGCAGCGCTTTTATTCAAGTATGGATTTGTACTCTTTGGACTTAGATTGAACGCCAACAACGACCATTTCAACCTCTAAGAAAGACTAATTTTTACAGCTGTTTTTATTGTCTTATCAATATTTTTCATGAATGACCTTTTATTTATTATTTGAGTGCTAGAGGGATTTTAAAATGTTCATTATATTCATAAATGTCGAGGAATTTGATCATAGAATTTCATGCAGGTTATCTCCAAACCTGCATAACTGTGAAAGGGGTTCTCGTTGAATAACTAGTTACCTGTTTTTAATATTGAATAAGGGTAAATATTTATATAGAGCAAGGGTGTCTAACCCAAATGATCTTGGGGGCCACTTTGAAAATGCCTCATTACTCCGCGGACATCATATAAAATTGTATATCCCCATATTAGATTTAGACCCACTATAGACCTTTTCTTGGAGTGAAAAATGAAACAGTTATTATTTTTGTGTTTACTATTATTCTTACATGTAAACATAGATAATATAATAATAGTAATACTAAACGGACATTGTAAAGAAATATATAACACTGAAAATGAAATGTTAAAAATATATAAATATAAGCGAAATAAAAAATGAAATCATTAAAAAATATTTATTTTACTAGTGCGATATTTGTTTGCGCAAGAATATTATTTTAAAATCAATTCTCGTAATTTCGGCAGTTAATTTTTGAGTATAGGTATGCACAAATAATGTATTTTTTTAATTCGTTGGTTTTCGCTACTTTGGCCATTATAAAATAAATATATTTTTGTAAAAGTGTGATAAATATCACTGGCCGGAAAAATGTTCAAGGCGGGCCGTGGGTTGGCCACTCCTGCTCGTGACTTAATGTTGAAAAACTCCAACAACGACCAATTCAACCTCTACGAACAATTAGTTTTTGCAGCTGAGTTTCTGTTGCCCTATCCAATATTTTTCATGAATGACCTTTTATATATTATAATATGACCTTTTATTATTATGTGCATTATCTTCACATATGTCGAGAAATTTTATCATAGAATTTCATGCAGGCTAGGAAGAAAAAAAAAGATTCTCGTTGAATAGCTAGTTATCTGTTTTTAATATTGAATAAGGGGAAACATTTATATATAGACTGACATTCTTGATACAGTTTTCGATTACTTTTTATTTAGGTTTACATATTATTTAGTTAAAACATATTTCTGATAGTAATCCGAGTTAAATATGACATTTTTTTTCAACTTTTATTTTGTTAAATTTACCTTTATAAGAGTATTCAATAATAATCATAAAATCTTTTAGTAAAACTTCCTTTTTTCTCTATACCAACATTTTAGATATTTTTTTTCGGTAGTTAATCGACCTTTTTTTTTTTTGTTTCTAGCAGATAAATGTATTCAAGTCTCATCAATTGTAACTGCATTCATTTTTAACCTGCCAAATAATGATCATACAATACAAATGAGTATGAAATATGCTTTGGCGTCAGCTGGTTTGTTTTTTTATTAACTTGAAATCAGATTTTAGTTGATTTTAGTAGATTTTATTGATATTTTTTATAAAGATGTATAAAATTTGACTGTAGTTCTTTGAGGAAGAGGGCTGTCGGATAATATTTTAAAGCAAAAGATGCAACTTTAGATGTAACAATAAGTGTACCATTTTTGCAATTTTTACCCGTTTTTCCAGTCAAATATAATTTTTAACGTTTCTTTACCTTTTTTTTATCAAAAATATCTTTTTAATCAAATATCCGTAAAACAAACGAAATCGCTGAATGAGTGTTGCCACAAATCACGAGTTAATTAATGTTCGCGCAAAAAAACTCAAGCTAACCCTAAAAGATAGTTTTAATCCAGAATTAAAAATTAATTGGTTAAGAATATACTCGGATTAATAATACATTAAAATTAATTTTGAAATTAATGAAAAATGTATGTGAAAAAAACAAGCTAGCCCTAAAAGAAGGTTTTAATCCAGATTTAAAACATAATTTTTAAAAGTATAATCGGATTAATAATTCATTAAATTTAATTTTTGAAATTCATGAAAAATGTATGGGTAAATCAATTTTTAATTTTTTTTAATCATTTTACTTACTCAAAAATATAAACGTGTGTAAAAATAAAATTAAATTAAGTTTGTAAGCTATCAAAATAATTAGAACGAGAAGTTGCAGAAAAAAAAGATTTAACCTTTCCAATTTTTAGCAAGCAGTAAAAAACTCTATAAATATAACCAGAATTTCACATCCATCACCTAGCCTACAGGTCAAAGAACTGTCAAACAAAGAAAAGAGTGGGAGTAACGTGTAACTTCCGTTACTGCACCCTCTACTAATTCCTTTACTATGAGTAAGGCTTATATAGAATTTGTGATGAATTTCATATCATTTTGAAAATTACTTTCAATGAACATAATTGTATTTCCTTATTAAGAAAAGTAATTTGTATCCAAAATAGTTAGTCAAAAAATTATCTAACCCTCAATCAATTCCTTTTGTATTGTGATTGTAAACCAATTTGTTCAATTATTATTGTCAGAGTAAGATTTTATTCTTAAATTAATTATTCTTTCAATAATTCTTTACTTAATTTAACTAATTAATTCTTAAAATAATTCCTGGTCAATTAATAACTTATAATCAGATTAATTTTTTTCTTAAAAGTTAAATTAATTCATTTCAGCAGTTTTATATTTTGAAAATAACATAAAAACATTAAATGAAAAAGAATACCAAATTGAAAAATAAAATAAAATTTTGAATACAAATTCGTTACCAATAAATAATAATAATAGTTATATAATTAAATAATTAATATTCATTATTTTAATAAATAATTAATATTCATTATTTTAATAAATAATATTCATTATTTTTACGTCCACAATTGTATAATGATAAAATCGCTCATTGTAGTTTTAAAACAAATATCAATTTATCTCTGAGAAATATATTCTAAAGACAAATATTAAAGGCATCTGAATTAAACATTTGCATATCTCCAATTGCTATTGAAATAATTATAATTTGAAAATTCATAGAAGTTGAATTACTCAATTTCACATACTTAAAATATATTTTCTCACAAAATTCTATAATGTTGCCGAGACAAATGCTTTCTCTCTGAACATGAATTCTTTCGAAATTGATTAAAAAATTCTGATTAAATTCAAAACAGCTTTCTCTCTAAACATGAATTCTTTCATAATTGATGAAAATTCTTAACAAATTCAAAACTGTTTTCTCTCTCTAAACATGAATTTTTCATAATTGATGAAAAAAATTCTTAATTAATTCTGAACAGCTTTCTCTCTAAACCTGAATTCTTTCATAATTGATGAAAAAATTCTTAACAAATTCAAAACAACTTTCTCTCTAAACATGAATTCTTTCATAATTAATAAAAAGAATTCTCAATAAATTCAAAAACTGCTTTCTCTTTAAACGTGAATTCTTTCATAATTAATAAAAAGAATTCTCAATAAATTCAAAACTGCTTTCTCTTTAAACATGAATTCTTGCATAATTGAAGAGGAAATTCTGAACAACTTTCTCTCTAAACACGAATTCTTAATAAATTCAGAACAGCAACAAAAAAGAATTCTTAATAAATTCAAACAGCAACAAAAAAAAAAAGAATCTTAATAAATCCAGAACAGAAACAAAAAAAAAAAAGAATTATTAATAAATTCAGAATAGCAACAAAAAAAAGAATTCTTAATAAATCCAGAATACCAACAAAAAAGAATTTTTAATAAATCCAGAATAGCAACAAAAAAAAGAATTCTTAATAAATCCAGAATAGCAACAAAAAAAAAAAGAATTATTAATAAATTCGGAACAGCAAAAAAAAGCAAACGATTCCACATGGAAAAATTATTGGCAATTTAATATTTTTGCAAACTTTGCATTTATCTGCAAAGTTTTGAAGGCATACATTTAATTAAATACTTTTAGAAAATACAATAGCATGCAATAATTTAATTAAATATTTTAAATATGCTGGAGAAAAATCCCATGGAACAGATTTTTTCCAATTTAGAAAATAATTCGAATGAAAACATCACACTTTGAAGGTGCAGCCAATATGACCAAATCCATCACAATGTCCAAATCCTGCTCTAGAGTTCTTAATTATTTTCGTCAAAGTATCCGCCCTAAAGAACTTTTGACCCCATTTTTCGCTTCAAGTGGAAATAACTTTATTATTTTATTATTTCTATGATTTGTGGCAACAAAAAAAAAATGGTAGCACTTTAAAAAATTGCGTCACCACAATTATTGATTGCGTCCTCCATTTTTTTTTTTTTCATTCGTTTGAAATATCGTTTGGTCTGCATTCGAATTTTTATTTTTAAACTGTTAAATCATGTTGAAAATTCTTTTTGCGTTGTTAAATATGGAACTAAAAATGGAATTAAATGGTGGTAACATGTAATTTTCAAATTAATATTTATATTGGGCTAAAAACTGTAATGTTAAGAAGTTTAATCTAATAAGCTGTTTGCAATTTGGCACGATTTGGAATTGACTAATGTAAGGCAATTACGTCTTTTCCGTTAATTTTCGTTCAAATTTAATAAAATGTCAGATATGCGCATTTGTATTAATGCTACTAATTTTTTTCGAACCCATTTTCTTGTATAAAACTGATAATTTATAATAAAAGTTTAATTTCAAAATTGTACAATTGAATTCTTTGTTATTTTGTCAGCATATTAAAATAATGGTTAAATAATAAATTTATGGTTTATGGTTAATGGTTAATAAAATAAATTTATACTTTTTGATGACCTCAAATGAACTTACGCCACTTTCAAAGTCAATAAAATGTGAAAATCATTCTTTTATGAAATATTAAATATGGGATTTTAATTGAATCAAATATTTTTTAGAAATTTTGATTAAATATGTAAAAAAAGGCTTTATTTCAATTTTTCTTCAGGTAATGCCATTTTAATTACTTTAGTTACCACTTTATACTAATATGTGTTATTTTTAATTTTCATCATTATGAGAAAGTATTTGAAAATAGTTGTAATGTATTGGAGAAATATAAGATAATAAATACATCATACAGTTGAACTTTTTTGGATTTGATAGGTCGGGCAAAATGATATAAAGGTGTTAGTATTTTTTTCAACTTTCCGTGGTCTTTCTCGTCTGGGTGGTAAATCTAGCGTTTTAAACTCCGCATTTTCATCAAAGGAAGTTTTATATAGCATTGCATAGAGTGAACAAACAGAACAAGCTACTAATAGTATTTTTAACTCTCTTTACTCTGACGATGATTCAGAAGCAAACAACACAATTCCAGTGAATGAAGGAGCATTTTATGTCATTAAAAGTGTTGCCATACATATAGAAATGAAGTAGAGAAATTATGTAGCATAATTTTTGAACTAAATATTATGTCTTTGCGGAAAGTGGACTTACACCACTTTCAAAATAATTTTATTTGTAATTTCATCTGTTAAATTCATATTGACAAAATGATTAAAATTTTGAAGGATTTTTTTGGAACTGTTTATAGATAAAAGGTCATAGCAGATTGCATTCATTGTTAACATTAATTAACTTTTTGTCAAAAATGGACTTAACCACTTTAAAAAAAAAAACAATTCTATATATAGCGCTACATAACCATTTTTTAAAACTGTCGCTGTATTGACAGCAGGAAGTACTAGGTTGGTTGTAAGGAACGTTTTCAATCGGTTAAAGGCAGATCACAGGGATCATTAATAAAATGGCGAACGTGGCTCAATCGTGCACTCGAGTATTAAAATGTTAAACGCGTATGATTTTTTAAGCTCGCTACCAAAACATTTTGACAAATGCAACTTCTATTTTTAGATACTTGGACGTGAATGATATTTCCAGAATGCCAGAAGATCTGAACATTTTCAAAGACTTGGAACGATTGTAAGCATTTTTTTAATGTTTGCTATAAAAATAATGTCCGAAATAAGAGATATTTATTGCTTATATGTTGTCTAAAAAACTGTAATTTTGTTTATGTGTTTTAAAAAGGAATAACTTGTTATAAAATAATTAGATATTATTATTCTCTCTTATTGTAATGAAATTCATATGTTAATATTTCTTTCAATAGGGATCTCAGCAATAACCAGATAACAGTTTTACCAAATAACATCGTTTCCAACTTAAGCAAATTATCCACACTGTAAGTATGGACAGAAAATGTTTATGTTGTCAAATAATATCTCCGTAATCGACTATAATTTTTTCTGTCTAATGAAATCCATTGTAAACATACTACATAGACATAATTTGGAATGTACCATATTAATTGGATATCTACAGATGTCCAGTTAATCCATTTGGTTATGAAATCATAGCTTGAATTAAATATTAGAGAGTTTTTGCATATCGTTTTTTTATCGTCCGATATTTTCTTCCTAGCGCGCATGTTCATAGGAAACATTCCACTATTGCGCATACATATCTGCACTACTGAGCTATTCAAAAACTCTCTATTTTCTACCAATGTGTACTGTAAGATGTACATTATCAGTATAGAATACGAATAACATGCCATAGCCACTAGAATTTTAAGTTAAGCCCCTTTTCAAATAATAAGTCTAATGAAACCAATTTATAGGCAATACTATCTAGATTCGTAATGTATTAAATTGATTTCATAAATAGTCACTAGATATTGTCTGGTCTATAGTACTGTACTATAATACTATCTAGTACTTCCTGCAATAAGTCACTAATCCTGCCTAATAAGTCACTAATGAATTTGATTTTATAAGTTTGTCTGGCCATAGTGAGTGCGTCACTAATCCTGCCAAAAGTCAATAAGTCTAATAAACAAAAACAAATTGGGCAATGATTCGCTGTATCGAATTGATTTTATAAACAGTCACTAGATATAGTCCAGCTATAGTACTACAGTAGTACCTCTGTAAGTCGAACTTCAAGGGAGACGCCAAATAATTCGAGTTATGGAGTTTTCGATTCATGGAGGATTTCGACTTACGCGGATTTTGTAAGGAAAAATTCGACTTGGAGAGGTTTAGATTCTTTTTCTAACTTATTTTGAGTTAGAGAGGTAAAATAAATAAAAAAATTCAAGTTACAGAGCTAATAAACATGTTTATTTGTATTAAAAAATATTATGCATTAAAAAGTTTTATTTATTTATTTGCTTGCTTTAAATCGAATTGCTAGAGTTCAAAAGAAATCAATAGCAATAATAAGAATATTTCATAGAATTGGTTATTCAATTTACTGTATACTCATACATTGTTTTCTAAGAAACAATGACGTTCATTGGCGGCAAATCCTTAAAGTCGGTAACTTATTTTTCTATAAAGTCGAACTATAAGAGGTAATTAGTTTCAGATGATCGAGTTGTAAAGGTTGTTAAAAACATTGCTAATGTTCGAAATACAGAGGTCCTATGTTTTTTGTTTTTGTTTTTTCGAGTTACGGAGAGAAAGTAAATACCAAAATGGCTTGTGGGGATTGACTCATTATTTCGACATATAGAGGGTTGAAATTTCGAGTAATGGAGGTTTTGGGGCTTGAAGGAAGGGAACAAACTTTTTTTCGAGTTGTGTAGGTTTTACTTATCGAAGTTCGACTTAAAGAGGTTCTACTGTATAATATTATCTAGTACTGTCTGGCACTAGTTTTGTCCAATAAGTCACTAGAATCTATATGATCTCGAAATTCAACGGTTTATAACTTTGAATACCAATTTTTAGAATATTGTGCTTAATATTCGAATTCAGTTCTTCTTAATAAGTGTTTCAGTTCTTCTACAAAATTAATCATTCTTTCTCTCACAGCATTCTAAGCTACAACAAACTTCAGTGCATCCAAGTGGACAGCTTGTTGGGATTGAAGTCTCTTCGGATCTTGTAAGTACAAACTTTTACCTAAGATATACTACTACTTTAATATGAAGAATTCAAAGTTCTTTTGTATTCTTGTTTAAAAATAAACCCAAGAGTAATTAGAATAGATTAAAATTAAGTTGTTTATAAGAAAGGGTATTCTTGAAATTCTGAATATAAATTCACCTTGAAATAGCGTAGAATAATACATAGCTATTTAATTTGTTTATTTCCTCTCTAGCTATCTGAATATAGCTTACTTTAACTTGTGACCTGTAAATCATGATTACATATATATTTATATAATTATAAATTTTTGTTCCATTTATCTTTTAGATCTTTACAAGGAAATGATATATCTATGATTCCAGATGGTGCTTTCAGAGAATTAGTATCCATCACGCACATGTGAGTAGTACCATAAATTTTATTTTTATAATTATAATTTTTACTTAAACATTGATTGAATACCCTTAATGAATAATAATTTTTAAAAACAAGTATGGTTAGTACATAAAAATGTTACAACAAAATTTTAAAAATTTAAAAAATAACAAAATATTTTAAGAAATTAAATAAAAAAACTTTTAAGTAAATAATTCCTGTATTAGATAAAAAGTAAATAACTATGTAACACAGAAAAGTATTTTTTGGCGTTGCCTGGTTTTGAATATAGTTTTCTCATACTTTTACTCTTCAATTTCTCAAAAAAGAAAATGATCAAAAGGAAATGATGTAATAACAACAAATTTTCTAGTAGCATTAAATCATGAGTTTCTCTAATGCACAGATCATTTCTCCTGAACGCCAAAGAGGGCGCTCTTGTTAGTGTGTAAGTGGAAGCACGGTTACATCTTTCTATTTTCATCAAAGATGTGGCCCTACCTCTTTAAAAGAGACAGCGGCCTGATGGCCAAATGGCTAACGCTCTGGTCTTTGGTACCACAGGCTTCAGGTTCGAATCCTGGCGATGGCATGGATGTTTGTGAGTGGTTCGGAATCCACGTTAAACTGTAGGTCCCGGTCTTCTTAGATCTCGTGTGCACAAAATGATCGTAAAAGTGACAAATCAAAACCAATCTTTAAAAGACAACATTTCCTGTCAAAAATCTGCTAGTAGGCAGACGGTTTTGTCCCACCGCAGGACTGTTACGCCAATGAAGATTTGATTTGGTTTGTTGCTCTACGGCCACTTTTTGCACACGTTAAGCTAATTGGACCAGGACTTACAGTTTAACTTGAGATCCGAACCACTCACAAACATCCATGCCACCGCCAGGATTCGAACCTGAAGACCGTGATACCAAAGACCGTCTAAAAGACCGTCTAATATGATCGTAGAGCCTTGTGGGGGTAGTGTTACTTGCGTCCGTAGCATATTTTCAAGCTACACGTACCCTCTGGGGTAATTCAAATGAGTAACATCGTTCGTCGGTGCAGCCACTTTGGGCTGTTCACAGGGACATGTCATCATAATATCACTGGGTCATATTAATATACGACCCAGTGTTCGATGCAATTAAAAAAAATTCCACGGTCAAACGACTAATAAAGTATAATTTTTGAGCACGTCAAATCATCAATACCTTTGTGACACATGCAATAAATATTTATCTTTAATAAGAGATTATTTAGATCTTCAGATAAATATAGTTAAAAGAATTTGCATAATTATTCTAATTATATTAAATGGAGTCTTTATTTGATTGCAGAGCCCTAGGTGCCAATCCCTTGTATTGTGATTGCAATCTAAGATGGCTATCCGAATGGATAAAGCAGGACTACATAGAACCAGGAATTGCCAGATGTGCGGAACCGAGATCCATGAAAGACAAACTTGTTCTGACGGCGGCATCAGATTTTTTGTGTGCACAGGTAAAACTTCAGCGTGTTTAAATAATGAGTTAATAGCATAGTCGTTTGTAAAGTATGACGGCAAATAAATATCAAAAGCATTCATCTGCCCAGAACAATAAATAGTAATAAGACTGAAGATGAACGACTGAATTACTGAATGACTGATTTACTGATGATGAACACTTACTACTATGTCCAAAGAGTAAGGCCAATTTTCAATTCAAATTTCCCGGACGTATGGTATTTCAAATTTTTTTTTCTTTTTAGGTTGTTGGCACTGTCCTGACATTTATCTGTTTGAAATTTTACGTTAAAACATTCATTAGTGTTTTAGTTACGCTTGGTTTTTGTGAGATGCTTAAACTGATTCCGGCAATTTTTGAAATATCTGAAGTAATTGAGAAAAAGAACTTGCATTCAATTTGTTTGCGGAAACGTATAGAATGTCGCAGAAGGCATTCGGTGAGCATTCCTATATAGGAAAGAAAATGTTTAGAAGTGGTATAAATAGTTCAAAGAGGCAGAGAACGCGTTGAAGACGAAGAGCCCTCTGGTCGGCCATCACCAACAGCAAT